>PXOD01000445.1:87367-102326 GCA_003012165.1 Paramyrothecium roridum
AAAAAAAAAAAAAAAGGCCTAACTGCACCGCAGGATATAATACCTTCGTACTATAAATATTGACTACTATCCACTCTTGGTTTCTTATTCGAATTAAGTAATAATAATAAAATATACAATACTCAAAAAATAATGCCGATCAAAAGTATTTTAAGAGTATTTCCTCACATTTCAATAACTAATAATATGAGGGATGCCAAATCTTGCGCTCTGTTTTTCTGCTCACCCGTTGGCCATGTACGCAAATCACCGTGCGAGAAAAGAAAAGCAGTTCGCCTCAACCACCCCCTTACACACCATTACCGGATTAGGTATTCATTTATTACTCAACGAATCTCCCGTAATCAGCAAAATAGATGACTTGATATAAGCCTTTGAGATCCTACCTCATCACGCCTGCGGCCCGCCTCCAAACTGGAACGGGCTGTCGGGCTGCGCCTCGTATATATACAGCGTGCTTTCGTGCTGATCCGGCATCCAGTAGAACCTCAGACGCCCGTCCTCGACGCTCACCTCGACCGGGTTCTGCGTGAGCCGGCCGCCCTTGGCGCTCTCCAACGCGATCGGCACTTCGGCCAGCGGCACCATCGTCTCGACGTCGACGAGCGCGATGCCGCCGAGGTTGTAGTTGCCGATTGTGGCGACGCCCGAACACAGCATCACGCTCTTCCCGCCGTAGAACTTGCTGTGCCCGAGCCATTTGCAGTCCTGGTAGTCAATGAAATAAGAGGGGTTGCGCACCACGGATCGCGGCTTGGGCCGGCTGCATGATGAAGCCGTCTTCTCCACGTCCTTCAAGCTCCAAGTCGAGGCGTTACGCGCTCCCCAGTTGAGGCACGTAATCCGGTTCTTCTTCGTGTCGTGCACTATGCCGCCAAGGTGGTCATTGTAATTGAGAACATGGTACGGCTGCAGCGTCGCGGGGTCCGCCTTGTACACGGACGCTGTACTGTTGGGCCGATACTGTGCGGCGGTCCCCCATATGTACTTGCCATCCCAATCAATTCCGCCGTTGTGGTACTCCAGCTCCCCAGGTTTCGTAATCGTAGCGTCGGCAATGCGCTGGCCTTTACCGTTGAACACGATCAGATGCGCGAGGCCCTGACCAGGCGTGCGGTCGGTGCCGTTGATGATGGCGCCTCCCTCGTACTTTTGCGTGCGCTCAAGCCACTCGCCCGAACTGACAATGTACCTGTCCGGCCCGAGGCGCACCATGCCCTCGGGCTCGAACGTGTCGCCCTCAAACTTGATCTCGTCAATCTTCTTCCAGACCGTCGAGCGGCCCAGCGTCTGGAACAGCTCGACGATGGCCTCGCCGTCAGAGTCCGCGTGTGACGGCGGCAACGGCGACGGCGCCAGCGGCTCGTCGCGGTAGATGGTGATGTTGGGCGCGTCGACGCCCGTCAGCGGCGTGCAGGCCATGGCGGCGTCGCTCCCGAGCGCGGAGGATGCCGCACCGGATGGCGCGAAGCTGATGATGCCTGCGAGGTGAGGGACGGCGTAGGCGAGGGCCATGCCAAGGGCGGAGATGACGAGCAGCGAGACGGCGATTTTGCTGAGCCGGAGCCAGCGGGACGGACCTTCGGCTAACCTGACGACGGGGCCGCGGCGAGGGTCGCTTTGGGCTTCGTGTTCATCACCAGGAACCCGGGTGTACTGAACCATCCTCCGGCGTCAGGTTGCGGAAGTCCAAGGTTTTGGTGAGTCGCCGACGTAATGACCCCGCCCTGTTCCATGCAGTCCAATCAAGCGGGAACGTGATGCTACCGACTTGTCCTAAGGGTAGTATTCGATAATCGATACTCTGTCCAGGACCATCTGCCACCATGTCCAGATTGAAGGTGGGCTCAGCTGTGGTGAGTGAGCCAGGGAAGGGACAAATGATGCCCCGGACTCGGTCCCCTATTCTCCGGGCGCGTTTGTGGGGCGCGTCCCGGGCATCCGAGATGGCCTTCGGAGTCAATGCCTCTCCCAGTACCCACCCTCAGGCTTCGGATTACTCAGGGTCTACGCTTCTCCTCCGTCAATGCATGGAATAGAAGGACAATAGTTATTGTTTTTGTTTTGTTTCTCCCCACATTGGATTTGCATCAGCCTGACGTCTGCCCGTTTCACATACTCGAAGCCTGCTCAGCGCTAAAGTGGGGGTCTTTCTTACAGGGCCCTCGCTCAACCGCTGTGCATCCCACAATGGCGACTCGGAGATGGGCTTCATGCGGAGAGACAGGGCTCAACGCCAAGCACCGGATGATTGGCATATCGCCATCTTGTCCATGTCAGCTTCGGGTTTCGGTACGGCAGTGGCTGCCCTGCGTTCACGTTTCGCTGTCTGCCCGTCTGGTCACGGCTTTATGCGTTGCCCCGTGAGCACCTCCCAACTTCCGCCCAGCTACGGCGATGCCCCGGATTTGGCGACAGCTCGTGCGCTCGTCAGCAGCGTCGTTCGGCTGAGGGAGACGCGACGAGACGCGCTGGAATAGGAGCAAAGGCGTAAGCTCGTCATGCCTCGGCCAAGCCATTGCCGTCTGGGCATCGCTTTACCTGGAGATATGTCGATCAAGCATCAGGTATAAGAAGACGATAGATCCCCGGCCATCATCAGTTTCTTCTCTCATCATCAGCACAACAAACCAACAAGCCTTCAATCAACCTTCAAACCACCGCTCTTCTACAACTACTTCCCACCCCACAAACCACAAACCGCAAACATGCCTGAGTTCGTCTTCTTCATGCGCGCCGATGCCAACTCCGAGGCCGGTGTCGCCAACCACCCCACCGAGGCCTTCGAGGCCATGACCAAGTACAACGAGGCCCTCAACGACGCCGGCGTTCTCCTCAGCGGCGAGGCCCTGGCCCCTACCTCCCAGGACGCCTACACCCTCAAGTTCGACGCCGGCGGTAACGCCGAGAGCGTCCAGGGCCCCTTCGACGTCGCCTCCGAGACCCACATCACCGGCTTCTGGATCGTCAAGACCGAGACCACCGAGGAGGCCCTCGAGTGGGCCAAGAAGTCGAGCGTCCCCGGCGCTCAGGTCTACTTCCGCCGCATCGTCAACCCCTCCGAGCTGGGCGCCGGCTACACCCCCGAGCTCAAGCAGCGCGACGCCAAGGTCCGCGAGGACGCCGCTGGCCGCTCTCGCGCTGTCGGCAAATAGATGCTCGGCAACGCATCCTCTGTCTGAGTTTCCCAGCTCAAGCTTCGGAACCCAGCCTTTCCTATGAGTGTCTGCACTTCTTACAAGGTGGAAAAACATTAGGGTCATCTTAGTCTTAGATTGTTAGAAATACTGAGAACGTGGAAAGATAATGTGGAGGATACATAGAAAATTGATCTCCTTTGTGATTTCTATCACCTCGCGTTCAAACTTGAATCAAGTGACTGTAATCTCATTCTCCTCTTCTTTGTGCCTGATGACTTGGAGCCATTGAGGAAAGTAGAGTGAGCACATCCTGCATATTCGGCCATTTTGCCTCTGGGCTATAAGGACTAATTCGTCAGAATTGAACAGTCTAGGCCTTTCCATTGCATCTGAACCAAAATCACTGTTGGTCAGATATTACCAGTCCATAGTCGGGAATCAATTTCCATTGACGGGCTTAGATTGCCGAAGGTTGAAGGCGACCTATCCCACGAGTCTCTGAGCTTGCCATCACATGATGTACGTAATGTCCCATTCAATGGAATAATGCTATTGAAGCAGTGAGTATTAATCCTGAGTGAGTAAATGGCATTGTTGGCAGTACTTGGTCACATGCCACATGCACCACCACGTCAAGGTCCCAATTCCCACCAGGCTCATAATGTTCTTCGAAGAGGAGCTCAGTACGTCATACAAGCCGTATTCACCACGGGCGAGTGCGCTTTTAACTCACCGCTGGGTCAGAATTTTCACGAATTGCAGTGCCATGTACGTGGACTGAAATAGCGTCAGTAACGCCCCAACAATGCAAATCACCCGAGTATAGCAGGTCACGAGAACTACGAGGTACATCCACAAACAACATTTGACACGTCATAGCATAATCGAGGTATGACGGGGCAGTGTAGACGGATGGATGTGCTGGCTGGGTGTGCAGGGTGCGTATTCCGTAGACATGGCCTTGCCAGTGCACGCAAGCTGCAGCAACATCCAACAGCCAAGATCCCGACCGAAAGCAAGAGATGAGGTATTTCGGAGACAGCGGTCTCTGATACTCATCGTCGCTGTCAGCCTGGACACATGGCTCTCAACATTCTCAACAAGTCTCCACAATCCATCCACTCGGAGCCAGCGCATCGGTTGGGTCGCAGGTGCGTGTTCACGATTGATTCTATTCCCGCATCCCCCATCGCAACAGTATATGTACAAGTTCCGGCTCGTGGCGGCACGTCTGCATCTCCCCGGGGTCAGGTGGTCGTCTAGTTGCTCCTCGCGCCGCCCTTGGCCTCCCGCAGCTCGTCCATCTTGGCCACTCGCTTCTTGAACTCGTCGTACTGGCACTTTTCGTAGCTGTGTCGCTCGTCCTAGTAGTTGCTCCGTCAGCATTGGCTCGGGGGAGAGCGTCATCGTGGGACCTGGGTGGGCAGGCAGCCGGGAGTTCGCCTGATAACCAGGACCTCTCCCGTCCACCCCTGCCCTGTCCTCTTGTCTGCCACCGCAAAGCAGGAATCGGAGACACCGCACGTACCACACACTTCCACGGAGCGTACCACGTATCTCTCCGGCACTTGTTGAGGGGAATCAGGAGGTGGGCGCAGCTGTCTCGGTAGGGTAGAGGAAGACGGGCATCGCGCATCTCCTCGCGGGTCGCCTCTGTAGGGAGGGGAGCGGGTCAGCTTGAGCGACAACGGTTATCCAATGCATAAGGGGGAGACGGGAGACGTACGCCGCGCCGGTGCTGCAGAGTCGGAAGCCATTTTGTGGGTTCAATTGGCCTTCGGAGCTGTCTTGGTGTTGAAGGTGCTGCAAGAGCTGTATCGAGGTTCGTTTGGCTGTCGGTTCAAGGTCGGCCGTTTGAGGGTGATGCCTGGATTCCAAGGCGTCCACTTTTCACCTGTTTGGCCATCTGGGGCCCATGCCTCGTGCAACGTCTCCGATGCTGTAAACGTTGCTTCACCAAGTGGCTACCAATGGAAATCTCAAAAACGACTCGGAATATGGTTGGCTATCGTTGCAACGACCTGTGTCAGTCATTTTCATCTTGCACCAAGTCCATGGGTAGGTCTGCTGCTTGGGCTGGGCTGATCGTCCCTAGCTTCACTCAGCCAAATGTACCGTACTGCTACAACTATCAATCTGAGGCCAGTGCAGCGAACTCGTATGGAGTGGATAACAAATCAACAATCCTACGTCTGCAACTTGATGCGGCAGCCAGACAAAAACATGCACGTACGGATTGTCTACGATATGATTTGAGCCCCGGTAGATGTAGGTTGTGAGTCATCCCATGAACGCGTTTCGTCTCGCCCCATGTCCGCAGACAGACAGCCACTTGAACCGTCCCAGCATGAGCTACATGCCACCAAGCCGTGACCTCGACGCATGCACGTCCAGCTTCGCAACAGTCTTGGCATAGCGAAGCCCATGCGGGAGAAGGACCTTCGAAGCACCAGAAACAGAAAGGTTTCGAGCGAGCCAACCATCCGTAGAGGGCTGACGACTGAACCAGACGTCAACCCGCAGTTCCGCTGCACAAACCTCTGGCAGGTCGGGCAGCCACGTCAACCCCCAGGCTCGTCTCGCTCGCTCGCTGTGATTCACACTCTGCCTCCTGCAAGAAGCAAAGCGGCGCATCAGCTCGCTATTTATTTTTGCGTCTCTCTCGCAGGGCCACACAATTTGGGCAATGATCACGACTCTGCGGGCCGTGGCAACGCATGCCGCGAGATCGATTGGCCCAGACGCGCCCGTTCCGGCGCCCACTACCCAACCTGCCCAACCAACCCCAGGACACCACGATCAGGCCGGCACGCGGGGCAGGGCCCGGAGGAAAACAACTTGAAACGCCTGTTTTCGCCTCTCGCCGTCCCTGGCCTCCCGCGTGGCCCCCCGTCAGGTGTTTTCGCGTCGCGTCCCCCGCTGCACATCTGTATGGCAGATGCAGCGACGACAAGGAGGGGCCCGCGCGCGCTCTGTGTGGTTGTCCAGCAACGGACACCGCTCATGGGTGGGACACACTCACACTCACTTCGACTTACATATAGGTAGGGTATAAAGCACTTGAAGGCGTCATTCACAACCACGAGATCCCATCCATCTACCAAATCAAGCTTTCGCTGTTAATCACCTGCCGATCTCCCAAGCCAAGCCTTCTCCCTTACCGACGACACTCGTTTTTTAACGTCGACTTAATATATCCAGAGGACATCCGTCACTCAGCCACTCACTTGACATTTCCCATAATTCCATTTGTGAATTTTTCCCTGCCCATCTTTCATTTTCCAGAATTCTTTCCATTCGAGATACCCCCCCGATCTAATTCTTTCCTTACTTACACCACCGATATCCCGACATCATGTCAAGCCCGCAAAACGTCATCGCCTGGCTGGTTCCAACGGCGCGCGGAAGCTATGCGGACAGGGCCACAAACATGGCCGAGAACGCCTTCCGCACAATCTCCATCTCATCCTCCGAATCTCTCGCCTCCCGTCTACCGAACTTCCAGATCAGCCGGCCGCAAAAGGCCATCCAGTTCGCTTTTGACCAGGCGCCTAAGCGGCCCGGCAGCTTCGTCCTCGGCACCGACCCGCACCGCTGCGACGTCGTGCTGCCCAAGCTGCCGGGCATCGCGCCCCAGCACTGCTCGCTGGGCTTCGACGGCGAGAGCAGGTTGGTGCTGGATGATTTTTCGGAGAAGGGCACGCAGGTGTGGTACGACTGGGACAGCGTGGGCGACAAGACCGACTACTCTTGGATCCTGAGCTCCGGCTACTCCCACGGCTTCCCCAACACCGTGCACCGCATCATCATCGACATCCAGGGCGTGCGCTTCCAGGTCGTTGTCAACGACCACTCTGCCGACTGGGACGCCTACAAGGCGAGCGTGGAGTCCTTCTGCGCGCAGCCATCCTGGGTCGACGGCCTCACCTACGGCTGGGACCGCGTCTCCCTCGCGCCCATTGTCCCTCTCTTCTCGGCTGCTCCTCTGTTCCAGCACATCTACGTCAAGAGCCTCGGCGACAAGCAGGTGGGCGAGTTTTACATCTGGAATCTTTCCAAGCCGTGGGAGCCAATGGTCAAGGCGACAGCATGACGTGATGATGAGGCTGGTACTCGTTCATCTTACTTGTTTATTTATTTTGCATTTTTATACGTTAATACTAGGGGGAAAGAGATGGATGGGAATCATCCGGGAACGTAGACAAGCAGATTGTCACATACACAAACAAAGCGGGGCGCATGGGCACGGCACATTTTTGAACTACTTTTTTGGTCACGCGGGGCGATACCTAGCATAGCAGACAGAACGCTTCTCAAATAGACATAAACACCACCATTCTCAACTGGGCGTGCCTTCGACCTTTTTTGTAGGTATCTCGTAGGCAATCCTCCGAGCACTCATTAACAGCTCATTTACATGCACCTTATGACTCGCTCGCGGCTCGACTCGTCGTCCATTGCATCGGTTGCTCGCTCGCCTCGTTCGCATTCTCCTGGCCCTCCTCACCACCCTCGGTAGAGAAGCGGGTCATGGCGAACTCGGGTGCCCTCTTCTTCTCCCGCCTCTGTCCGCTCTTCTTCTCCCTGCGGAGCCTGGCCGTCTCGGCCTCCTCCGCGACGAGCCTCTTCTCGCCCTGCTTGTCCAGCATGGTGCCCTCGAGGCTCAGGTAGCTCGTCTCGCCGCTGGTGCCCACGTCGAAGTTGCGTATGCGGAAGCGGATCTTGCCCTTGACCTTCTGCCCGGCGCCGTCGGCCCAGAAGCCAGTGCTGTGGATCTGGCGGACGACGCCGTGGTCGTCGGCGGTGATGACCGAGGCCGTCTCCTCGAAGCCTTGGGCGTCTGGGGACTCGTTGGGTACCCATTTCCAGTCAGAGGGCAGGCGGCGGGCTTCGATTGAGGCATTGAACTTGCCGAAGCAAACAACGCCAATGTGGCCTTCTGTCTGGAGGTTCACACTGCCCTCCATCCAAGCACCGCGGCTTGGCACAAAAAGCTCAACATCGGCTGTGATCCAGCCGAAACCAACGGCAAACTCGTCTTTCGAGACAACCGTGGCGGAACCATCGTCATCGGTGGCTGCACCTTGTCGGCCGGGGTACTCGCTCAGTGCGACATTCTTGTAGTCCATCAGCACACCTCGCAGAGAAGGAACGTACGAGTTCCGCAGGTGTCGCAGGTGTTGGGATTGGGCGCTGGTGACTGGCTGCGCCCAGCCAATGGGGTATAGCGGTTCGTATAGGGACACGGTTTGGCTGTAGAAGGGGAATTGAGGATTGGCGGGTATGTCAGGCGGTTGGTAGATGTCGGATGATTTTGAGGGTTGCGTCTGCGCGGGCTCGTCGACGTCCATAGCTTCGACATTGGCATCGGCTGTCACCTCCGGTTGCTCCGATGCCAGCTCGGTAGCCGCCTTGTCGCGGCTCTTCTTGGACTTCTTCTTCTCGGCGGGGGCGGCATCGTCTGCTACCTCGGCGTCCTTCTTCTTTTTCTTTCTCTTCTTGCTCTCGCCATCGTCCGCTACTGCGTCGGCATGGTCCTCGACTTCTGGCGCCGCCTCGTCCTTGGCCTTTTTCTTGTGCTTCTTCTCCGGCTTTTCACTACCCATAGGGACGGCGTCGACGCTGTCCTCGGATTTGCTCTTCTTGTCCTTCTTCTTCTTTTTCTTGTCGGCTACTGCGTCCCCGTTGGCGGCGGCAGGCTCAGTGCTGATCGGAGCGATGAGGCTGGTGGAGACGCTTTTTGACTTTTTGTGCTTGGGCTCCGAGTCGGCGGCGGCATCGTCCTCGCGAGCGCGCTTCTTCTCCGATTTTGACGACTTTTCCTTTTTGCTCTTCTTCTCGCTCCTGACCGCTGCCGGTTCGACCGACTCAATTGGCGCCATCTTGTAGCGGGCTGGAGATGCGCAACGGGGTGTTTCGGCGTGGTGGTTGGAGATGCTCTATTGCTGTTGAGTGGGAAATTTTTTTTGGCGGGTGGTTTATCGATAAGAGGTCGTGAAGTCTTCGTTCAAGTGGGGCTCAGCAGCCCACGCCGGACAAGTTTTACTTGCTACCCGGTAGCCGATGCAATCATGCAAACGATAGAACACGCTGTTGGTAAATACCTGTGAAAGGGCTCATGGGATCCGGCAGTGGGGGCCAGAAATATAAATATGATCAGATCGTCCCCAATATGGTGTCTAGGAACAGTAGGTCAGCATAATGCAACTAGTTCATGTCTCTACATCCGACTTTGTCAATCCTGGATGGGTCCCAAATTGATGCTGGTCTTCATGAGAGTCATCATATCTACCACCAAAAACCTGGGACTTCAAATTGATAAAGCCATGGCCTAACTGAAGCATCTAGACCCACCTACCAACAACTATGACCAGAAACTTTAAGGACTGGCCAAGACCCAACGGATGTAGGGCACATCAATATCCATATTGAGGGACAGAAGCAGATCTCAATGAGAAACTCGGTCAGCCTTTCATTGCATGGTGCACCCACACAAAAATTACAGCGCTGATGCCTTGGATCTCAATGCGAACCATATATATATATATACCAAGCATACTGAGTAACAGCAGATTTATTGATCGTTGCTGCTGGAGTCGGTGCCAATTTCAACATACCTGCACAAGTTACAGTACATTTGTCTACCTTACCCTGCTTCTTCGATCTCAGCAAGCTAAGATAGCTAGATACTTAGCAGAGTATGCATCCTGCATAGGTGATCAAGGTATCTGCCTAACTCCCGCCAGAAGCGTGAATTTTTGCCGCCTCCAGTATGTTGTTTCGTCGCTCTCGCTGCGTATCACTGGAAAATTAACCTGATTCTATCATTGCTCCCACCAACGAGTGGAGGGTTCACGACAGGCGGCAAGTTGCTGAAGCCGGAGGGCGGGGGAATGGAAAGCCAATGCTCCTGCATTTGTGCCCCATTCTGAAACTGACATTACATCCGCAAGGAGCAGGGCAACGTGACACGAGCCGGGCGGACCATCGGAACGATGCAGCAAGGTCCAGAACGGCGAGAGGTGCGGGGATGTGCACGATTGACAGCCTGTGCTACATTACAGCACTGTTCTCATTCATCCTTCCGGCTTCATGTGCATTGTGACAGGAGAATCATCAAAGCCACATCAGGTCAATGCGCCGAAGGGGCAGTTCTGCGTGAACACCATGATTCAAGACAGGCAGAAGCTCGGCGAAAAGAAAAATCTGGTCGGTTTCTAGCTCATTTCGACAGCACACTCACACGACCAAGGCTACCAGTCAGAATGAGAGACCAGGCCACTAGGGAGTCATGCTCTCGCCTCATCCATTGCCCCTGGAGCCAGTCTCTAGCCGGGACTGTCCCGCCATATCGTCGAACTCAAAAGAAGAATTCGTCGCACTGAATCGACCACTAGGGTGCACTGCCATCTTGCTCATTCTTCCTGATTCAGGATCTCCCCAATCGCAGGTCGAGGCCACCCTTCTGGCCCTCAAAAAGTCCCTCCTCGTGGCCTCCCTTGGACAGCGACGGCGCGCGCCCGAAACGCGGGTTGGCGCCCTCTAGTTCAGTGGCGTTAAGGCTTGGCTTCTTCTCTGACATTCTTTGCTTTTTCTCCTGCTCCGAGCACAATGGACGATCGGACCACGTCCATTTCTTGAATGCGCTTTCGATGACAGCTTCAAGCATCGCCGAGCTTCTATTGACTCTTTAGAACTCGCAGATCCTTTACGCACGCAGTCATCATGCCCCAGAAGTCCTCCGCAGAGGTCCGCCCTCACCCACGGGCTATCGACTTGGCTCGCCGCGAGAGGCGGGACAGGTCTCCGTGGACGGATCCTGCTAACGCGTCCCCGTGGATCGGGCGCCGGCACCCGGTGGTGGGGGCAACGGCCCCCTTTATCCACAGAGTCGCGCCTATCAAGTGCTGTCCCGACCGTGACGTTGGCCCTCTGGCCCCCAGCGCGATGCAGTGCTACGTGGGGCGGATTCGGGGCATATACTGAGATGGAGCAACCTGTACCTGACTCTAGGCCGGGCAAGGTCTAGGTGAGTTATTTTCCCCTGACAAGTGCTAGACTATAGACGGGTTGCACTTCCTGCGTAAGGGCTTTTCGTCGTCGTGTGCTCCCTGGGGCCACAAGATTCCCTGGAGCCAATGAAGCGCCGCATCCCTGATTCCGAATCCTCTTGGCATGAGACGGTTCTTACGTTGGCCCCCCGCCTTGCTGGATCCGGCACATCATCTTGATGGTCTAGCGACGTTGGTGTATGCGGGATGCGTTGCCAGGATGGCCATGACTGGCGGGATGTGGTTCGCGCCGTCTCCAACACTACTCGTTGGTACATTTTCCTGAAGGCCTTGACCAACTCCGAGGGAGGCAGCAGCGAGTGACATTCCCTTTGTGGGTGTGGAACAAAAGAATCTTCAAAGAGTTTTCGTTGCCCGTCTTTGGCTGTGTGGATGGTAGAGATGGTGATGGAGGTAGGTATAAGTAAGACCACTCGTCCCGCTCATCGAGCTCTACTCTAGGCCCTATCACCACACATTCTCTTCATCCCTCTCTTTTCGAAAGTCTGTCTTTTCGGACAAGTCATTCCTTGACTGGCTCTTTGCTTGAAGCAACATACAACACACTCCCTTGACTGGAGCATAACACATTCCCATCCTTTCCAAGTTCTCCGCCGCGCGTTGAGAACTTTCCAGAGCCAGCCTCTACACTCATCTACCACAGACTAGACTTGAAGTCGAGAGATTACACTCTTTGATCCAAACATACACACTTACACAATGTTTGCCTACATCACCACCATCCTTGCTGCCACGGCCGCCGTCGTCGACGCCGCGCCTAGCAAGCTCCTCCGCCGCTCCGGCTCTGCCAGCGTCACCCCCCACGTCCAGTACTCATCCTCCATTGGTGTGCCGGGCTGCAAGATCGACACCAACCGCGTGGCTTACTGGCCCGGTTCCGTCAACTGCAATGACATCTGCGTCAAGGTGACCAAGGAGGGCCGCAGCCTGACGCTGCTCAAGATTGACTCGTCGGCCGGCGCCTACGACATCTCCTACGACGCCTGGAACTACCTCGGCTTCGGCGTGTCCGCCACCAAGGACCCCAAGATGGGCGGCGGCATCGACATGGACTACGAGTTCGTCGATGCCAGCGAGTGCTCTGACATCCTCGACGGCGGCAAGCTGCCGCTGTCCGCCGCCAACAGCATGAACTACATGGCCTCGTGCATGTCTGAGCCCGACAGCTGGGTGGCCAAGAACGCCAAGCTGCTCAACATCATGGACCCCATCTGCAAGCTCGGCGTGGACGAGGAGTGCTCCCTGGACCTGGCCGTCAGCAACCAGCCCAAGTGCCCCAGCGGCCTGGGTTCCGCAAAGAAGCTCGGTGAGGCCGTCGTCAACATTGGCTACGGCACCGGCAAGGAGCAGGCTGCCTAAGCAAGAGGCGAAGAAGAAAAAGGCCCTTTCTCCTGCAAATGGAGGTTTCACGAACTGAACGTTTCATGTAGATTTTTATGAACAAAGATTTTCCACTTATATCTGCTGTGTGCCTTATATATATGTGTGTGTGTGTAGACCACTGCATCCTTCGAGTTAAAGATACACACACTGCAATTGGCTGCTTGTGCCAGAACCAAACTGTAACAATTTCAGCCACAAATCTAGTGATTCAATAAAAAATTGCGACCATGTCTTCAGGTAAGGTAAAATAGAGTGCGAACAACAAAGACAAAGACCCCAAAACCTCAACAGTGCCACGTGCGAACACGCCGCGTTCAGCCCCGATGACCTCGCCCAGGGTTCTCATTGGACACGCGAGGGGTAACAAAGGGCGAGATTGTATCATGGAAATGCTGCGGTATTATCAAAATAGCAGAAGGCCCCGAGAACTCCGGGAGCTGGCACCCACGCGCTTGTGCCCGGGTGCGGGCCTTTAGCGACCGAGCGGCCACTCTCCCTAGCTCAGGTCCCTGTTGTTGCAAATGCACTATAAGGTGCACTGTGAAGTGCGCTATAGCTGGAAGTGCCCTGTTTCTAAAATACGACAGGAGGCTGTGACAGTGCCACTATCAACACTCTTTTTATGTCAAATGGCCCGAGTAAGGCATTGTGAATTGGGGCACTTTAAGCAACACAGATGCAATCAAGACACTTGTGTTCGTTGTAAAACATTTTCAATATTGGCTTGTTACTGTAGATGAAGCTCCAATTGATAGACATCTAAACCGACTCCGTTTTTATTCTATTTTTTATAACTGTATCTTTTTCTTTTGAGCTTCCCAAATGCTTGTCATCTGGAATCTTTACTTATGTCCACTCAGAATGTCCGACACAACTTCTGTCGCCATCAGGACTTCCTCATCTTGGCCTGTCCATCCGACCAGTTGTAAATGCGAAAAAATCCCATGGAAGGACTCAACTGTAGTTCTATTTAGCATGAGACCGTATGCACTTTCCTTCTTTACTCACATTCATTTCCGATTTTATCAATAGAATCGTCGCCTTTGAGGAAGGGGATTACCTTGGTGGGACACTATTAAAGTGAGCACTTGTCATGTCTCCAATGGTTAAGCAAGCATAATATTTACATCAGGGAGATTCCAAATCATAGTATTGGCCAGTAATCCGTACATTCCGTGGCGGGCACGGGAAGAATGGTGGGCCGGGCAGAGCATCACGTCTAGCTTGCTCAGCGTATCGTGCCAGGCGGCAGCGATATGTCCCCGTTGGGCGTTGACAGTCCACACGCTGTCGAGAGTGGCGGTTGGGAGGCCCATGATTGTGTCTTTGGTCACCTGCAACGCGGGAAGCAGCTCCTCGGCACCGGCTGCGACCAAGCCCAACATCGTGTGGTCAGTGTCAAGGGAGAGAGATGTAAAAAAAGCCTCGAATACAGCGGTGCGGCTGGACAGCCCGGGAATAGCGACGGGGACAACATCGTGGCCTGCTTCACGGAGCACGGCACCTGCGGTGCTGAGGGTTCTCGCTATAGTCGGGTGGAGGGGCGTGCCTTCGAGGCCCGTCCAGACACCGATCTTCAACTTATGTTTCTTCGGCAGATCTCTCCAAGGCTTGTATGAGACGGTGTAGTCTCGCGCCCAGCCACCAGCCTGGATGACGTTCCTGCAGAGCATAGTTAAGTCCCGGGCGCTTTTGGCTAGCGGGCCTGCCACAGGCACAACACCGGTCCATCCCTCCCGGAAGTGGTGCTGTTGCCCGCCGACAGGAAGGCGTCCAGAAGTGGGCCTAAAACCGTAACTCCCATTGAGAAAGGCTGGGCAACGGATGGATTCTCCAAAGTCAGTCCCAATACCCAAAGGAGAACCTCGGAATCCGACGAGAGCACCTTCACCGGAGCTGCTTCCACCGGCGGTCAAGGAGAGTCTCTGAGGGTTGAGTGTATAGCCGAAACCCCTACTTTCACTGTCTATGACCTGCGAAGAGGATGCCATGTTAATAGTGACGTTCTCAAAAAAGGAGTCACCAATAACCTGAGGCCTTGGATCCTTACAAGCAAGCCTGAGAAACTGTAGTTTTGCGATAGAAGATAGCGCCTTCATCAAAAAGGATATCCACGATGGCCGAGTTGTGTTCGGCAACCGGTTTGGCGAGATAGGTCACGAGCCCCATGGTGGCAGGCTCGCCTTTGATCATGAATGTATCCTTGAGACTGATACGGAGGCCGTGAAAGCGGCCCATTGGCCTGCCATTGAGGACCAAGAAAGCATCGCATTCTCTCGCTCGATCCGTGGCTTTTTCGAAAAGTATTTCGGCGATTGGGTTGATCTGTTGCAGGCCAGTTAGCAAAAACCGCCTTGTCGTGAC
>PXOD01000446.1:0-37338 GCA_003012165.1 Paramyrothecium roridum
AAAAAAAAAAAAAGGTATTAGCCTTGAACGATGACCGTAGGCCTGGTTTACTCAGCTACACAGCGCACACGACAGGACCGTCGCACGTGCTGGTCTCGCCGCCGGTGAAAGGGCCAGTCGGGCTTCCTTCTCATCGCCCGTGGGCCAGGGTTCTCCCAGTGGGCTGGCACCGGCGCAGGCCCTGTCCGAACAAGGCCCGGTAAGGTAGTGGATTCCCCACCTGGTCCCCCCCTTCACGGTGACCAGGGCGTTTCCCCACCCAGGAATACACGGCCCAGCCGGCTCTCTTCGTCGCGATAGGCAGGCCGATGTCGTGTCTTATTAGCCAGAGAGAGACTGCTCTCTGCAGAAAGCCATCGAGCTGGGGCCACACCAACCGGCCGGCGGACGAACTGTACTGTATGTAACCTTGCGAACGTGGACGGTGGAGCATGGTACGGAAGACAGATGTACCTTTTGCCCTCGGAAAGTATCATACCGATCCCGTGCCCTCTTGCCGTTCGGTACTCCGTCTGTAGGGCACAACAACGGTAGCCCACATGTACCGTCTGTGGTCATCAGCTCCGCTGCGGCACCTCGACCTGCAGGCACCTCCTGCACCGCGGGCGAATGCAAAGGTACCTGCCTACCTACCCGCGTCGTATCCCTGGCGCCCTTGACGTGAGTGTGGGAGGGGAGCGGAAAAGGCTTGAGTCGCTCTCGCTGCGGCTTCTCATTTGTCAATGGGACGGAGCTTCATCCCCATTGCAATCACAGATTCCATTTGCAATCCTGCATCCCATCCCATCCCAGCTCAGCTTGGCCCACTACCTAGATCATCCCGCCCCAGGATGGTCCACAGTCGCAGTCCACCGAGCTGTAGGAGCCTGGTCGGTTGCGCCGCTTATGCGGTTCCTGCTGGTGTTGCTCTACAGTTCGAGGCGTGCGTGACGGGTGACGGGTGACGGGTGACGGGCGATGGGCGACGGGCGACGGGGTCGCACGGCTATAAAGTGTTGAAAGCCCGCACGATACCTCATTCCCGCCTCCCCTACTCTCCCTCCCCTCTCCCTTCCCCTTGCGTCCATCCCCAGGCATTTGTCTTCTCTGCGGTCCCCTTCAACCTCCCAACCGCAAGGTCGCATCCTCCACGATGTTTGCCAAGCTCAATGCCGCTGCCGTTCTGGTAGCTTCGCTCGCTGCCGTCTCGGCCCAGACCTACCAGCGCCTCGGCACATGCCCTACCCTGGGTTGTGTCCTGCCTCCTGACCAGAGCGAGTTCCTCCCCGGCCAGCTCTTCGATCTCCGTGTCGAGGTCCACGCTCCCGTCAACGGCTCTGAGGCTGCCCACGACGGCAACCCCGACAAGGCCTTCAAGGTCACCATCGCCAAGGATGACGATGCGCCCCAGGACTTCGCCAAGGCCTTCGGCATCGAGGAGCCCAAGATCGAGACCTGGACCTTCAACTGGTTCGAGGACCTCTTCGCTGAGGACCAGGGCAAGCCCTCCGTCGTCAACGTCGCCGCCAAGGCCTACCGCAAGCTGGCCCTCTACGAGCCCGGCACTTACACCGTCACCCTGAACTACTACGACGGTGAGACCACAAAGGCTGAGTGGACTGTCCGTCCCATCGCCAACAAGCGCAAGGCCAAGAACGTCATCTTCTTCATTGGTGATGGCATGACCACCAACATGGTATGTGGAATTGTTCGATTGCGCCGCGCCATTGCGCCTTTGCTGACCGAATTGACTACCAGATTACCGCTGCCCGTCTCCTTGGACACAAGAGCGTCAACGGCAAATACCAGACCCTGATGAAGATGGACGAGTTCCCCGTCCTTGGCCACCAGATGACCCACTCCATCGACACTTACATCACCGACTCTGCCAACTCCGCCTCGGCCCTCTACACTGGCCACAAGAGCACTGTCAACGCCATGGGGTACGTGCTGACAACAACGCCTGCGGCTATTGATTACGCTAATTCGCTTCCAGTGTCTACGCCGACTCCTCCAAGGAACCCTTCGACGACCCTAAGGTCGAGACCATTGTCGAGATTTTCAAGCGTCTCACTGTAAGATACCCAGCCCCTTCAAGGGCGAGCAAGACGGAATTTCTTAACATTGTTTATAGGGCGGTGCCTGGGGTGCCGTTTCCACCGCCTACCTGGGCGATGCCACTCCCATTGCCCTGACTGGCCACACCCGTCTCCGAAGCCAGTACGGTGCTCTGGTTGACCAGAACCTTAACGGTGTCCAGAACTACAGCTGGACCAAGCACGGTGGTCCCGATGTCTTCTTCGGCGGCGGTGCTGAGCAGTTCATTGCTGGCTCCGGCTCTTACCAGGGCAAGGACTATTACAAGGAGTACGAGAAGAAGGGCTATAGCATCAGCTGGAACAAGACTTCGCTCGAGGCCCTCAGCAACGACGAAAAGGCTCTCGGTGTCTTCTGTGTCAGCAACTTGCCCGTCTGGCTCGACCGCCACATCTACCCCGAGAACCTGCAGAACCTCAAGAACGACCCCAGCGGCAACAGCAAGGACGCTCTTGACCTGCCCGGCCTCAAGGACATGACCCTCAAGGCTGTCGATATTCTCAACACCCGTGGTGGTGAGAAGGGCTTCTTCCTCATGTCCGAGGCTGCCTCCGTTGACAAGCAGATGCACGCTATGGACTACGACCGTGCCCTTGGTGACCTTCTTGAGCTCGACGACACCATCCGCGCTACCGTTGACAAGCTCTCCGAGCTTGGCATTCTCGACGAGACCCTCGTCGTTGTCTCCGCCGACCACGGTCACGGTTTCGATGTCTGGGGCTCTGCCGACACCGAGTACCTTGCTGCTCAGGATGATGACCGTGCCAAGCGCAGGGCCATTGGCACCTATGAGAAGTCTGGCGAGTCGCAGTACACCAAGAAGAGCGGCTCCCTCAACTACGGCACCGGCGCCAACTTCCCTCAGAACTGGGAGCCCCGCTACGCCATCGCTGGTGGTGTCGCCGCCGCCCCCGACCACCGCGAGGACTACAAGGTCCACAAGTCTCCTCGTTCCGCGGCCACCCGCGTCAACGGCGAGTACTACGTCAACCCCAAGGACTCCGTCGATGGCTTCGTTGTCAACGGTACCCTGCCTACCACCGAGGCTGTCGGTGTTCACTCGCTGACCGATGTCCCTATCTACGCCCTGGGTCCCTGCCAGGAGACCTTCGGCGGTACTTACAACAACATTGACATCTTCTACAAGATCGCTAACTGCCTTGGTCTTGCCCGCGAGGAGGGTGACGATGGCTGCAAGCCCGTCTCCAAGTAAAGGAGCGGAGCTGCGTGCGGAATGAGTTGATGACTGCTTTGTAGTATAGAGAGATGACGGCATGACGATCTAGAAAGGGAGAAGCAATAAAAGCGAATCTTCAGTTGTACAAATATTATCTAATATATGCCAATTGTATAATCTGCTGAACTACCTGTCCATTAATGTGAATTCTGTGTATGTGATTCCTCGAGCCATGGTGAGCTAGCACGCACCACAACGACGGCCATATGGCCCAGTATCAGAGGGCATATTGATATTAGACCATGCATGGGCGAAGATAATTGCTCCATTGCAAGTGCCACTGCTACAGCAGGAATCCATAGCACAACATTGCCCATCTTGGCTTATCAAATGTAGAGTCACTGCAACGAAGTCTTACACACAAGGCAAGTAAATGTTGGCGCAAAAGCTTGATTCAACTATTTCCAGGACGTCATTGGATTGCTAACTATCCTTCTATAGACCAACTTATTTTAGTCTAGCCCAGAGGGTCTTTGAAGACGGGTCTCTTCAGTGGATAGAAGACGACCAAGCACATGTAAGCAAACCAACCGTGATGTTCAGATATGCAGTGGGAGTACCTAATGGCCGTGAAGATACCCATCCGAAATGGAGGAAAACAAATGTTTCCACTATGTCAGTGTCTGTACTCCCCGACGCCATGGACGGGGATGCGGAGATGATAAGAAGGTGTGGTGTGAAGATGATCACCTACTTCCTGTCGCAAAGCGTTCGAAACGTCTCGTCAGAGCAGAATACTCCAAGGCCTTTTTTTCTCTCTTTTTTTTTTCTTTTTTTTTTCTTTCTTTCGAAATGTGTTGGAAAAAGCCTCGAGTCTAGGCTGTTTCTGCCTGCAGCTCCGCGAGCTAGAGCGTAAGATTGTCCTTCTTGTTGATTCGGGTTAGCCCATGCTTGGTGTTGCTCAAATCTGAAAGCAGCGAAGGAGAAAAACAAAGAGCAAATCAAGGTCGGGATGCGGATGGATCCTGCTGCTGTTCGCATGCGGTTCCTCCATGCCCTACTTTCCCTGATATCCTACTGCTCCAGATCATCTTCCTCCTGCAGCAGCAGCCGCTGGCGCCGCAGCTCCGCATCCAGGATCTGCTGCTTGTATCGCTCCTCGTCCCTCTTGATCAGCACGGGGAGCCAGTTCTTGATCCAATGGTCCGCAGGAGATTTCTAGTCCCTCTTGGCGAGGCCGAGCTGCTTAAGAAAGGTGCCGAGTTCGTTGGAGTTGAGTATCTCGATGTTGGGGTCGTCCTGCTCGACAGGGCGGGTCATAGCCGCGGTGTGGAGCCAGACGCTGCAGTGCGGGTAGCAGGCGAGGCGGGAAGCCGGGTGGGTGACGTTGTGGCTGCGGAGGCCGCCGCCGACGACCATCTGCAGGCGGTTGTTGGTGCGATGCGTCATGGTCTCGAGATGGGAGACATTGTCGGCGGCGCTGCCGAAGCCGCCCGCGGTGAGAAGACCCTCGAAGCCGCACTGGATGAGAGTCTCGATGCCACGCTCCCAGCGCTCAGAGGCGGCGATGGGGTCGAAGGCGCGGTGGAAGATGGACCCGAATGGACGAGCGTGCTTGACGAGCTGAGTGCAGCGGGTCACGTCGATGGTAACGGTCTCCTCGGGGTGCCTCGCTCGAGCAGCGGGACTAGGCAGCTTCATGACGCCGAAGACGAAGGCGTCGCCGCGGAACGGGTTGAGGATGCCGGCCCCCTTGAACTCGTCGATGGCGCGGCGCATGGCAGCGAGCTCTTCATCTGTGTAGATGAAGTCGGGGGAGCCGTCAGCGGGGGCACCACGGGGGCGGATCATGATGCGAACCGGGATGTGCAGAGACTTGGCGACAGAGGTCAGCTCGCTGAGAGGCGGAGTGAGGCCGCCCTCACGGTAGGAGCCTGGGGCGTTGAGCTCGACCCGCTGGGCGCCGATGGTCTGGGCACGCAGAGCGGCGATGCCGGAGAAGACGGCAACCTCGAGCTTGAGGAGGCCCGGTTCGAGGGGGTCCTGTGGAGCCATGGCTTTTTAGCATCCGATCCGAGCAAACGAGAGGGAGAGGGAGAGAGAGAAAGAAAGAAAGAAAGAAAGAGATGTAGAGCTTTGAGATTCGATGAGAAAGGCAACGGCTGTGACCAGGGAATGGCCGGTTTGGATGAGATGATATCAAACCCGATGATGAGGAACGAGTTGGCGGTTGACTGAGAAGATGAAGTGACGAACTGGTGCACATTGGAGGGAAGGGAAACAGGCAGAGAGAGAGGGAGAGAGAAGATGGATTTAATACCTCCTCTTGCTCCAACGGGAGCTCGTCTTCGGGCTGGTCAGCTGGGGGTGAGTCTGTCGTCGCCATTGTGCCGGTCTGATACAGCTGGCGCCGGTATAAAAGCTGTCGGCCAGCCGGCTCCTATTGTTCTATTGGAAATAAGACTACCCAATGACGAAGGAACTAGGCAGCAACCACGAACAAGTTTAAACGTATACGCGAAGAAGCAAAGGTCAAGGGATTGGTGGTGTTGTTTGTTGCTTGAGACAGAGCCGCTGCTCAACATTGAAAAGCTCACACAATGAAGCTGTGGGGGAACCGGGGAAAGAGACCAAGGGCGGCAGTAGGCCGGTGAACAAGCTTCCGGAAAGGCCAAGGTACCTCAGCTCAGGCTACCTACGGTACCTATTGTAATAAGCCAAGGTCGAGGAACTGCCAAGTTGCTAGCTGGCACTGTGCTCGCTCGCCCCACTGATGGGATGCCGATGGACCCTTAAGTTATTGTTCATTGCGTGGACGGCAGATCCTTGCTCTGCCCTCTGCTTCTTCTGCTCAGGGTTGTGGGGAGCAGCACTGGGAAGCGAAAAAGGAAAAGAAGAAAAAAAAGGATCCACTGCCGGAAGATGGGCAGCTCAGCAGTGAAATACTGCAAGCGACTTGATTCACAGTGTTGAGAGGCTAGCGTTATCAAGTACTGCCAAGTATCCGGCCCTGCTTCTTCTCTTTTTCTTCTTTCGGGGGGGGGGGGGGTGGTTAGCTAAATGGAGTGGAGTGGAGTGTAGTGGGGAGTGGGCCCCAAGCTCAATGCAGACAGAAGCTCCAGCGGGCAGCGGGCAAGGGGTCCCTTTTTTTTTTTTCTCGCCTGCTTTGCTGGGGCCAATGACATCAAAATCAAATCTCTACCCCACCAAACCCGAACTAGACAAAATTTCATGTGCCAACTCGATGCAGGTTTGCCAGAGCTTTTTCGCGACTCGAGGCTCACCGTTTGAGGAAAAGGAAGGGGGAAAATTCTTTTGTCTTAGTAACTTAGTTAGCCTTGTTGAATAACGTTGATCTGCAATTGCATCTTGCATTTAAAACCAGGCCTTCCCAATCCCCTCTTCCCACCACCCCTCCATTACCCGCTACCTACTACCTGCACCTTTCACCACTCCCACCATACCCTCCCTACCCTCGTACCTACACATACATCGCATACTACACAAAATGTCTGCCGAACAGCTTGACCACCCCGTCTCCTACGAGCAGCTCGAGGACCTCGAGGATGACTTCGAGCAGGTTGAGCTCGAGCTGCGTGAGTTGACTCCCCCATTGAACCCCTCCAGAGCTCCTAGACTGACTGACTGACCGCCACGCGCACGCGCAGTCCGCCAGCAGTACAAGCTCACCAAGGAGCTCTACGCCAAGCGCGAGAAGGTCGTCTCCCAGATTCCCAACTTCTGGCCCCTCGTCTTCGAGCAGGCCCCCATGGACATTGATGAGTACATCCAGCCCACAGACTCGGCCGTCATCATGAACCACCTCGTCAACCTGTCCGTTGACCGCTTCGAGCTGCCCAACGGCGACCCCCGCAGCCTGGCCATCAAGTTCGAGTTCAGCGAGAACGAGTACTTTGAGAACAAGACCCTCGAGAAGAAGTTCTGGTGGCGCAACGCCAAGGACGGCTGGGCCGGCCTCGTCAGCGAGCCCGTCGACATCAAGTGGAAGAAGGGCCAGGACCTGACCGGCGGCCTGCTCGACCTCGCCCATAAGGTCTGGGCCGACGACAAGGCCGGCAAGCCCGCCGACGAGGAGACCGACGCCAAGAAGGCCCTCAAGGCCAAGATCGAGGAGACGGGCCTGGGCGGCGTCAGCTTCTTCGCCTGGTTCGGCGCCCGCGGCCGCAAGATCTCCGCCGAGGAGAACGTCGAGGCCACCAAGGAGAAGGAGGAGAAGCGCAAGGCCCGCAAGGAAGGCAAGGAGGTCGACGTCATGGACGAGGACGAGGATGACGACGACGACGACGACGACGAGTATGAGTACGAGATCTTCCCCACCGCCGACGACCTCGCCGTCTCCTTCGCCGAGGACCTGTACCCCGATGCCATCAAGCACTTCCGTAAGTTATCCCACCTTGTTTCCCCCCGCAAGGTTCACACACTCATTGTGGGTCTACCTCTTGGTTGAACCGCTGTGCTAACATGCATGCCCGCTGAAAGTCACCGCTCAGGAGCAGGAAGGCCTGAGCGACGCCGAGTTTGAGACCGACGACGATATGGAAGATGACGAGGAGGACAAGCCCAAGGAGAGCCCCAACAAGAAGAGGAAGGCTTAAGCTGCGAAGCTAGTTCTGGATATTGGAGGACAAAAAGCACGATAGACTATGATTTTCAGTTTGATGATACTCGGCGCAGGAGCCGATTAATGCAATAGACTTGATGAGCTGTCTATATGGAAACCATTTCCCCTGACTATATACGATGATGAACGCTGCGAATCGCTCGGCCCACAACAAAGTTTGACGTGACATTCAGCTTCATGCAAGATCCTGTCCGTATGACTGGCACGCCGAACTCTTCCAAGCCGGGGAGTCGATTGAAGGGCGTCGGGCCGATGTCGGGAGAAGTGCATCCCGTGGGGAACCCTTTTTTTGTTTCCGCCTCGGAAAACGAGCCGTGAAAGCATATTTCGTCCACATGCAGCAAGATGCAACAACAAAGTTACTCTCTTTCAACGGCCCTATCATGGCCCCCCATGGCATTGAAGTTGTCGCGTAGCGACGTAGTAGAGCTTTGGAAACAAACCCATCCTCGCATCGGCTCTCGGACAATCTCGGACATGCGCAGCAATGCCGCCCGCGAACCTTGACCCATTACATCATCCAATGGTCAAGCTTCCCCAGATCATTGCCCGGATGACACACACGGAAACACCACACATTGCACGGAACCAAGCTGCTTTGCCATTTGTAATCGGATTTCTTTTTGGTCGCTAGCGGACTGGTAGATGCCTCGATCGACTTGGGTTGCTTTAAATATTAAGCTTGTGAAGGACGTTTGATGCTCGCCCCGGTTAGATCCACGTAGCTCCCGTGGTTTACATATGATGCTATTGCCACACTCTTCGCGAGCCATCGTCAACCGCATCCCTGCCGCACGTCAACCATTTCACTTGTTCCAGACCCGCCGAGCCGCTGCAATGGCTACCGCGTTCCGCATCCAAGTGCCGCCGAGCAATACTGGCCTTCTCGAAGTGAAGCAGACCGATGAGGCCGCGGCCAAGGTCACAAAGCTACTACAGGAGGACCTCGAGGTGAGATGGAACACGCAACACTCCCCCTTGTGATATGATAGTGAAGCACGATTGCTGATACAGATCGTCAGAAACATCATGTGTTCTTCAACACCTCCGGCTTCCATAACCATGTATGATCCATGGCTCTCGATTCAGGCATGCGAGAAAAAGGGCACAATGAACTGACCCAGCTCGACACTTTGCTCAGATCCCCCACCACCTGCTGACCCTGTACGGCACCGGCAGCAGCCCCGAGTTCCTCCAGAAGGCCTACGACGTCAACGCCTCCTACCAGATCCGGGCCAAGGAGCCGCGCGGCGGAGTCGTCGAGGAGCTGCAGGACGACTACGCGGCCAACGCGCCCAGGTACCTCGGCAAGGGCAAGCATTACGCCGACTTCCTCCAGTACTTCCAGGCCGAGATCGAGAAGAGCGGCTGGCAGGAGGTGCTGCTGGAGCATGTCTTCAAGGACGACGCGAAGAGCCGCGACTTGTTCTCGCGCCTCTTTGCAGGTAAGCGAACCGCCTTCGGATTCCCATCGCACTGGCCGGAAAGACTGAACTATGCTTGCACAAGGTTTCCTGCATCCCATCATCCAGCTCATGTACGGCATCGAGTGGCAGCAGCCCGCCATCGTCGCCGAGGGCCTCGCGCAGGCCGCCGTGCACGAGAACCGCCTGGGCGGCTTCTTCGAAAAGGTCGACGCGGCGGTGGCGGCAGCCGGCCCGGCCGACGACGACGCCGGGCGGGACCGCCGCCGCCGCACCATCGCCGAGCTGATCGAGGGCGTGCGCGCCGACGAGACGCTCTCCAGGGCCGCGCACTGGGACGACTCGAACCGCGTGTACGACGGCGTCGTCGAGCGCGCGGGGGACGCGGCCGCGCGCTACGTCAGCCAGGTCAGCGTCCCGCCCGACGAGCTGGAGGAGCGCACGGCCGAGATGGTCCACACGGCGGCGTGGCTCGCGACCGCGGCTGCGTTCCGGCCGCCGCACGTTCCCAAGCTTGACTTCTTCCTCATGTGAGACAACTTTCCCCCTTCCCCGGAACTCTCTCCCCAAGGCGCATGTTTAGGCAAGTGGGTTAACCGACTCAACATCGCTGACCTCCCTCTCCCGCAGCCACCACCACAACTCGACGCCCCTGTTCCTCGCCATCAACAAGCTGCCCTGGGTCCCGACGGCCATGAAGGTCCGGCTGCTCGAGC
The DNA here is from genome assembly GCA_003012165.1 of Paramyrothecium roridum. Lineage (NCBI taxonomy): Eukaryota > Fungi > Ascomycota > Sordariomycetes > Hypocreales > Stachybotryaceae > Paramyrothecium > Paramyrothecium roridum. The sequence goes on from PXOD01000446.1 coordinate 10,036, forward strand.
ACAAGATCCGCATGGACATCGTGCAGTACGCCGCCCGCGGGTGCCCGCCCCTCGACGCCGGCGCCGTCGCGCGCTACGTCCCGCGCGATCCGACGCTCGTCGCCCGCCCCGCCGACCTGCTGCCCCGGTTCTACGCCGTCCCGGACGACGGCCACGCCGTCAAGGTCGTCCGCGCGCTGCTGCTCGCGCAGGAGGTCTCGCGGAGGTACGCCGGCCGGCCGTGGATCCGCGTCGCCGACGACGAGACCTGGCTGAAGATGCACTACCTGCTCCTGGACAGCGTCGAGGGCCCCGGGGAGCGGTGGGTTAGGTCTGCTGGGTTCGCGGAGGCGTGGAAGGATATCCCCAAGGCGGAGTAGCGCAAGAGGGGGGGAACTGTATGAGGCTATGAGATATGTAGCAGTGTCACGCCAAATTGTCACGCCGATATAAGGGATAATGTATCATACTTCAACCACAAACCATTCTTGGACTCACTGTATGCCTGCGTTTCAAGGGTATTTGTTTTGTCTGACTGCAGCGAGCTTATTCTAATCCAATCCACTCATCCTCGCCCGAGCCATCAGATGCATTGTCCCCATTCAAATCAATCGCCATCGCGCCGTCCTGGCCCCCGGCCGCCGCCGCCGCCTTGACGCGCGCGACGCTCTTTTCCTGTTTCTTCTGCCCGGCCTGCCCGAGCAGGTAGTCCACCATGTAAACGTTCTCGTCGGCGAGCCTCCTGATGTCGTCCTTCATCCGGGACACGGCCCGCGACACGACGCGCAGCTCGACGTCCACCTTGACGCGGTTCGCCGTCAGCCAGGCGCCGTGCTTGTCGAGCAGCGCCTTGATCCAGATGAGGCAGAACTCGATGTGCGGCGAGGCCTCGGTCTCGGCGGCGACGAAGCGCAGCAGCCGCGACACGTAGACGACCGGCATGTCCGCAACGACCAGGGGGATGTCGCTCGGCGGCACGGCCTGGAAGACGCGCTTGATCAGGCCGGCCTCGTTGAGTCGGAAAGCCATGACGAGAGCCTTGAGGTAGTCCTTCTCCGTCTCCAGCACAGCCAACGTGGATGCCGGCGTAATCTCCATGTTGAGGTCGAATGGATCAAATTGTAGAGTGCTGTCCAGGCTGTAGATGAGCAACCCCTCGGTTGAGGCAGCGCAAAAGGCCGTGCCGGTCGGTGAGAAGCCGATGCTGGTGATCCTGACTTCGGGGAACTTTTTCCTCGAGGCGGGATCGCCTCCTCGTTTCGAACCAGGAAGGCCGTTGTCCACTCGGTCTTCTCGGTCTGAGGCCTCGCCTTGGTCATCCAGCAGGCCCGCGGCACCGGCTTCGGTAAGCAACTTGCTGTTCAAGAACTCCTGAGTACCCGACAGCGACAGGTTCACGCTAACGGTGTACTTCTTCAGGAGCACCATGGTCGTGACCGAGTAGAGGCAGATGTACTTGCTGTTTCCACCGGCAATGAGGCAGCTACCGTCGGTGCTGTAGCAAATGGTGTTGAAGGCTTTTGTGCCTGACACGTTGGCCGCAGTTCTCCTGTCGGAGAGTTTACGGCCACCTGAGGCGTCTCGACGACCATCCAGTCCCGCAACTTGCTCAGCTTCAGACATAGACCAGAAGGTCAATTGGCCATCCAACGTCGAGACTGCCAGTTGCAGTGAGTCTGGTCGGACAGCAACATCCAGGACATCAGCTTGTAATTGCAGAGGCTCGCTTGTCTGCGTCCTGCTGAAGATGGACCAAATACGTGCTGTGCGATCCCAGCTACCACTGACCAGTGCTCCGCCGTTGGGGGCAAATGCTAAAGAGGAGACAGGACCCTCATGACCGGAGAGCTGATCAAGCAGTTGTCCCGTCTGGACCGACCAGATGTGAATGTCGAAAGAATCCAAAGATCCAGCGGCGACAACCTCACCACTTGGGTCGACTGACATGCAGGTGAATGATAGCCTCGTCGGTGCTGTGAATGTTCGGAAATTACGGTACCTGATGAGGTCCCAGGCGCGAATCGAGCCGTCCAAGCTGGCCGTGAATAAGACATTGCCCTTCTTGGCGAACTCGCACGCCGTAATGCCGCTCGTGTGCTCGGTAAAAGTCACAATACAGAATCCAGACTCGATATCCCACACCTTAATTTTGCCATCGTCGGCGCACGTAACAATGCGCTGCCCATCAGGAGAGTAGACAAGAGAATTCATCGAGTCGAAATGACCTTGCTGCTTCAGAATGTACGATTCTGATTGCCATTCCCAAACCAGGAGCTGGCCAAGCTTGGAAGCGCCAAAAGCCAACCATTCTCCGGTCTTGTTGATTGTGACAAAGTCAATGTCATTTTGAGAAATGCTCAGCTTGTGGATGTTGTTGAAGTCAGGCATCTCATACAGTCCGAAAATACCATCAGAGAAACCGGCTACCAGCAAGTTGGATTCGGGATGGAATGCAGCGCATCGCACATGCGCACTGCCTTGCATGAAGTAGTGGCGTTGAACAATGCGCCAGCGCATATCCGAATCATCTTCATCGTCGCGCATCTCGTCGCCTTCGATGCGGTTGATTGGCTTGACGTATTGCCAATCAAAGACGGCACCGTCCTTGCTAACAGTGTAGATAGTCTCCTGGTTCTCAGAGAACCAAGCGCCAATCACGGCTTGTTTGTGACCCGAAAGCACGGTGGGTGTGAATCCGTCTTCTGGGTTCAGACTCCATATCCTGATAGTCAGGTCCTTTGATGCCGTCAGGAAGAAGCGAGAGTCGCTCGACCATTCGATATGGCGGACTTCATCGAAATGCCCGGTGTGCGTATGATGCTTGACGAATGGAGCAAACTCGAGCTCGCCTTCGGTGTTCGCGTCGGGAGTTGAAGGCACATGCCAGACCTCGATCTTCCGGCCCAGACCAACCGCAAAGTGCTGACCCGAAGGAGAGAAAGATAGTGCTGTGACCTGCGACCGGAAAGAAAAGTGGTAGAGGGAGACGCGCCGGGGCACGTTGGTCAAGATCGCATGGCCATCCTCGTCCACGGAGAGAAGGAGGTTGCCGCGGGGTGTCAATCCGATCCTCGCGATGTTCTTGCGGTGGGCAAAGGGAAGTGTATAAGATTTGTTCCTGAATATGACCGTCAGCAAGAGTTCTTGAGTACCCTTCCCAAGGTATTGGCAGTCGTAGAACAAAAAAAACTTGAGACATACTCAACCAAGTTGAAGACGGTCACCCGGTTGCCGACGGGCGAAAATAGATGAGTGCCATCTGGACTGAAGAGCAGGTTGCCCTGGCAGTACACGGTACCAAGCAAGTTCGAGAACTGATAAGCAGGATCAGTATGACGGTATCACCACGGCATCGGAGCATTGGGCTGCACATACCTTGAAATCGGTCTTCATCGTCAGCTGCTGGCCATGATCCTGTCGCAGGACGGATCGCCAAAATTTCAAGACCGAAGCTTATCGATTGCGGACGTGAAATTTTTGGGGCGGCGGTAGTGGGTACGGAATTAGTGGAGGGGCCGGCAGATAATTAATCCCATTGTCGGAGCCTGAGACTTGGCCAAGGTACCAAAGGTACAGTAAGTTACGAGGCGGCGTGGGCGAGCTCGGCACTGCAATGCCCTTTCAATGTTAAGTGGCTGCTGCCAGGGGCCCTCGTGTAGTGGGCGGCGAGTTGTATCGGGCGCTGTGGTTGCCTCGTAGGTACCTGTGCCCAAGGGTTCTGTGTCTCGGAACCTCGCCGCCACCAAGCTTCAGGCGTGGAGCGTGGTACAGGAACCCTTCCTCCGCTGGCGGGGTGGGACGGTGGTACCTTATCTTCGTGTCGCGTCGCACTGGCCAACCAAAGACCCCAGACTGTTTCCCAAGGGCAGGAAGGAAATTTGGAGCCCAGACCACCATCCCTTCGTTCCCCTGACTGAGCACCAACGTCCCATTCAAGCTCGAATCTGAACATTTCCCGGTCGCATCCTCGACACCCGCTGGCCAACTCACCCCCATTGCCTCACGTCCTCCTCGAGCATCACAAGCTTCGCGCACGCCCTCCATTCCAGTTCCATCGTCAGCACCTTCCTCCCCTTTGCCCAAGATGGCCCCTGCAGCTTCCGACAGCGCCTCACCGATTGGCATTGCCAATCTGCCCAACCAGCGCCACAAGATTGTTGCGAAGCGTGGTGCAGGCTTCACGATTATGGTCGGTATCATCGATTCGAAGCTCCTCCTGTTCGGCAATTGACTTTCAATACTAGGTTGCCGGCGAATCTGGCCTGGGAAAGACTACCTTCATCAACACCCTCTTCTCCACCACCATCAAGAACTACGCCGACCACAAGCGCCGTCACCAGAAGCAGGTCGACAAGACCGTTGAGATTGAGATCACCAAGGCCGAGCTGGAGGAGAAGTTCTTCAAGGGTAAGCCTATGCCCAATATCCGTGCACTTTGCCCGCTTTGCATAACTAACAGATGTCCTGTTCTGTAGTCCGCCTGACCGTTATTGATACCCCTGGGTTTGGCGACTATGTCAACAACCGCGACTCCTGGATGCCCATCATCGAGTTCCTTGACGACCAGCACGAGTCCTACATGCTTCAGGAGCAGCAGCCCCGCCGACAAGACAAGATTGATCTCCGTGTCCACGCTTGCTTGTACTTCATTCGTCCTACTGGCCACACTCTGAAGCCCCTAGACATCGAGGTCATGAAGAGACTTTGCTCGAGGGTCAACCTGATTCCCGTGATTGCCAAGGCCGATACCCTCAGCCCTGCTGATCTGGCCAAGTTCAAGCAAAGAGTGAGTTGAAACATCATGATTCTGCCGTGTCGGTTGCTAACAAACGCTGGCAGGTTATCTCCGTCATTGAAGCCCAGAACATCAAGATCTACCAGCCTCCTGTCGAGGAGGATGATGAGGCTGCTGCTCAGCACGCTCGCAGCCTGATGGCTGCCATGCCCTTTGCCGTCATCGGTTCCGAGAAGGACGTCAAGACTGGCGATGGCCGCATCGTCAAGGGCCGCCAGTACTCGTGGGGTGTCGCCGAAGTCGAGAACGAGGACCACTGCGACTTCAAGAAGCTGCGTTCGATCCTCATCCGAACACACATGCTCGACCTCATCCACACCACCGAGGAGCTGCACTACGAGGCCTACCGAGCCCAGCAGATGGAGACCCGCAAGTTTGGCGAGGCCCGTCCCAGGAAGCTCGACAACCCCAAGTACAAGGAGGAGGAAGAGGCCCTGCGCAAGCGCTTCACCGAGCAGGTCAAGATCGAGGAGCAGAGGTTCCGCCAGTGGGAGCAGAAGCTCATTGCCGAGCGCGACCGCCTCAACAAGGACCTCGAGCAGACGCACGCCCAGATCAAGCAGCTGGAAGGCGAGCTCGACACCATGCAGGGCAGTGCTGTTCGCAGCCACGGCCGTCGCTAAATTTGACCTGTTCTGAAAGGGCCGCAATGGCCTGTTAAAGCAAGTCCTTTTAACAACGCATTAGAACCACGATACCGATGTTTTTTGGAATTGGAGTTGCCAAGGTCTTAAAATACCAGCCATTGAGCGGAGAAAGTTCATGGATATCATCGCCAGCTACTCGCAAAAGAGACAGTATGAGGCGAATTCTTGCTTCCAGCAAGGTGCAGCGTTGCTGCCACGATTCCCATCATCTGATCTATGCTGGCTGTCTGAAAAAGAGATTGCCTGCTCCCAGGAATGGATCAGGACGCGAATTGAATGTTTTGATAGTATAGCCTTTTACTTTATTAATCCCTCTATGCCAGATCTTCTTCGTTTAGGCCTTGCTGCTCCCCCTTTGTAATCAAGTCTTACGTTTCACGACCTCAGATCATCTTATTTGACAATTGGAATGAGCATTTGTGTAACGTATGGCCGTGGTATTTGCGGCTCGAGACGATTGAGCCATGATCATGTTCCTAAATCCTTCGATGTGTTATACCAACTCCTTGCTATTATACCAGATCCCTGTTTCCCAAAATGCTCCCTTGAAAGATGCGTCTCCCTCCATCATGCTATGATAACGTTACAAAGTGAAAAAAAAGACCCGGTATCTCTCCCCACATTGCATCGTCATCAAATCGCATCCATGCTCGCTCGCGTGGCGAGCTGCTCGTTCTTGTTGCCCAGCCGCGATATTTGGAGGAAGGCATCCACGCCGTAGCCCTCCAAGCTGTGCAGCTCAAGGCTGCCGGCCCAGTACTCGGCGTACACTCGACTGAGTGGCAGGCCCATGCCTAGGCGCAACTGCGGCGGTCTCTTCGTCAGGGAGGATAATGAGCTCTGGTAAGTGGGTGTCTTGAGATCGAGTCGGCTCAATTCGTCCTCGACTTGCAATTCGGACATGGTGGCGGCCATTTTCGGCACTTTTTCGAGATTTTCGAGCCGTTTCTGGGTGTGTGGGCCTTTGCTAAAGGACCAGAGATAAGGAAGTTGGTCGCGCGGAATGCCGCCGCCGCGGTCGGATATCCTGATGATGACATGCTCTTGCGCCTCGCAAATCGTGACCTCAATCGGCGGTGGGGTGCTATCATCGCCCATCTTCTCGTGCCATTCAATAACGGCTTGTACTGAGTTCCTCAACAGCTCCCCGACGATGTACTCGATATGGCTCAGTATGTACGGGAAGCTCGCCTCGAGATGGCCGTCCACCCTAATTTCGGGGATTTTGATGTTGGGGCCGTTGGTCGAGCGCGCCAGAGCACGGACTCCCTGCGCGCATCGCTCGACGACGTCTTTCGCGATACATTTGATGAAGACTTCGCCGATGAAGTCAGACTCGGAAAGCTTCGCGCCCGGAGAAAAATAAGGGGAATTGAAGGTCTCTGTGAGCGATAGGTGCTGTTCGGCGATGACTCGGCGAGAAATACGCTGATGTCGGTCAGCTTCTAGCTAGCTCTCCGAAACATCAAGCTGCTTTGTTAAACTTACAGATTTTAGCATTGTATTCATAAAATTCTCCAAATCTTTTGGGTTCATAAGTCGACCACACTCGAGGATTCCGATGGCAAGCTTCGGAATCACGGTTAGGTGGGCCTTCAAAGTACCGGCAATCAATTGACACAACTCGTCGTTATCCTCGAGCGTCTTGATCTCTTTCAGCTTCCGTAGCTTGTCGAAAACGTCGTAGTACATATTGTAGACTTCGTTGATGTGATGGTTCGTGACTACAACGTAGGGCAGCTGCTGCATGTCGCGGATGCGATGTGCTATCCTGGACCGAATTACGTCAGTTTGCGTACAATTGCCGGGGGTGATGCCGAGTTGCAAACCTACCGAACTGGCAGCTCAGTGCGAACATAGTTGGCCGAGCTTATGAGTCGCGACTCGGTCAAAGAACGGCCAAAAACCATCAACTGACGCAGGCTTATTGGGCGCGCTTCCCTGGCAACCCATCTGGCGCTCGTGGTTAGCATCATGGTCCGAGATAGGGCTGGAGACGGCCAAGATTTCCATACTCGTCTAATACGACGACAGGCCTATACGGCGCGGTGCTGAAGCCGCGGCACGACCGCTGCAATGCTGCGTTCTTGCACACGCCGTCGGTCCATTGCGAGGCGGTCAAGGTTTTCTGTGTCAATCTGCATCCTTTGTTGTTGCTGCGCAGCGCGATGGAGAACATGCCGACAATTCCATGCAGAAGGGAAAAGGTAGACTATTCGGCGAGGCTGTTTCCAGGCGCTAGGGGTGGGTATCCGGGGCGCGCGATTCAAGACTCGACCGGTTTGAGAGGAAGGAGGAGGCCAGAGGAGGTGTTTGGAAGCTGTGGTCCAGGCGACCGAGGAGAAATCGGGGTTTTCATGTGCAAATGCAAAAAAGGGAGACAAGAAACAGCCAGCTCCGAGACGTGACCTGACCTTGTAATGTAATAGCAGGCCGTCCCGACCCTGTCAAAAGTTTACCCCACATGCAGCGGTATCGGGGGAGGGTCCTCCTTCTGGAGCTTGCAGCTGGGTTGCCTGAGCTGGGCTGGGCCGGCAGTGGATTGTGCAAGGTACCTTAGCTACGATAGATTGCCTGCCGCTGCCGCCACCACCTGCATGGTACGGTGGATGGAGTGGGATGATGTTCTGGCGCACATATGGTGAGGTAAGGTAAGGGTAGCTACCTTGTTTTGCCCACCAATGACTCGTCTCTGCAGTGTAGTGACCTGTTCACCGATGCTCAGACATTCCCAATCTACCTACGGTACCTTAGGAGATACCTCCTCTCGTGCTTGATTGAACCATGACACATTGCCTGCGGGTAGGGACTTAAGACGAGGGAGCTCTGTCCGATATGACGCGGCACCACACAAGCCACCACCAGCCTTTGATGTGCGCCGGCGAAGCGACCTGGTGAAGGGACATGTGAAGATGGTGTTCCAGCTTCAAGCTATCTTCCTCCAATAATCCTGGGGTAGTTTACGTATTCGGCTGAGCTTGCTTGTATCCTCGCCGCCCCTCCTCATTGGGCATCAGCAACAGATGCGGAGCGGAGATAATTACGGTATCTGGGCGTTGCTAGGAGCCTCTGCATTGATCCCCTTCAGGTACGTGGGTCTGGCTGGTGGGATGGACGGGAAGGGTGGGGAGGCGATGCAACCCGCCAAGTTCAGGCAGATATCGACGACTCACAGGGCCTCGCATTCTAAGCAACAGCCCCTGCCGTAGCTCTTGGGGTAGAGATCACTCTCGAACATTGCATTGCATTGTCCACACATGTGCCCTTGATTAGAGCGGTTAAAAATGTCGCATGAGCTCCGAAGAAACGTCTTTAGGCAGAGAGGGCCGAGGTAAGCCAACCGGTGAGCAAGAAAACCAGAAACTGCAATATTTGGATCTCCCTCAAGAAAACTAACTTTAGATAAGCTTTAAATTTCATAATACACCTATTATCCTTTAATTATTATTTTCTTAAAATGAAAAGAGTGCAAATAGTAGCTCCTGCTTTCGCGACGCAGCGAACGGTGGAGTGTTGCCTTTCTGGTTAACTGCTTGGCAGCTCACAGCCTCTAGCCCCATCCTACGAAGTCGCGTTTATGACACAACGCCCATGGTTCGTGGCAATCAGCACGCTTTGTGGAGTTGTGCCGAGTATGTGTGGCAACAAATAACCTTGTATGATATCCATAACCTCCAAAGGCAGGTATATACGCTGGACAATAAGTGATCATAAAGACTTATTTTATGCAGTCATTTTGTCGCAACATATCACAAAGTAGTCCGTTCGAGGCAACTGGCCTCTCTGCGCACATGGTGCTTCTTGAACTAAGGCGAGCAAGCGGCGCCAGCTCTACCGAGAACGAGCTGATTGGAAATACAGGTCGACCTAGGTGCCTTACGTAAGGTGCTGTAGGCGACATCTTTGGAGACGTCATTGGCGGCGGGGTGACCCGATGACGCTACCAAATGCCCGACAGCTGATTCTAGGTAGGTCGTATGTTAGTGCTCTACTTTTCAGTCTCAGATGTTTTCCACCATGTGGAGCTTCATCGATGTCGCGGCTTAACGCACTCCGTATCCAAGGGGAAGCTCAGCTCGAGTTCGATTGCCTGGTTACCTTGCTTGAATGGATGGAATTCTTCCACATTTTCTTGGAGGCAACTAATGTGAGAGCACTTGGCGTATTCCCATGTGCTGGAGACATGCTCTACTCATGGCTGAGGTAAGGTAGGTAGGTACCTAGCTGAACGTGATGTGGGCGGGCTTCATTTTCCTGTTCCAACAGAGCCCTTTCTCATACTGTAGTGTAGCTGTGGAACCAATCCTTCGTAAGCCCAATGCACATTCAGCAGCACCCCGATTACTGGCCCTGCGTCGTATTTGGAGTCTTGCCGACTTTGGGCGATCAAAAAGTGGCCTGGAGAAGGGGACGACAAGCTCCAGAAAAACCTGGATGTACCTGGCCCGTTTAACAAGACAGGTACCTTACAGGGCGGGTGGGTGCTGGTGCTTGGTTGTCGTTTGTGCTAGCAGTCGGCATGCGGGTGGGTTACAAACCACTTTAGCTGCTCCTAAAGGCTTTTTGCCTTGCATCCTCACACCTACATTATTTACCCTTACCTTACCGACCAAGCCATACTACCTTACTTACCTATCTTTGCACTGCCTTGCTTTGCCTTACCTTGCCTTAGGTGACCTAAACGGTACGCTACCTCCATCCTGGGAACGTCAAACGGGGCTCTGCTTCGCTTCGCTTCGCTTTTCTTTTGCTGTGCTTTGCTTTGCTTTATTTTCCCCACATCCACATTACTATTGCTTTGGGACAGCGTCACCGTCGTCCTTTCTCACTTTACCTGCTCCTCCTCCTCCTCCTCCTCCTTTCCTCCTCTCCTCTATCCCTTCCTCTCCTTCCGTCGCAAAGCCTCTCGACTCACGGTTCAACAAGCTGCCGATCGGTTTTTTCGTCGACGCCACGCGCGCCTCGTGAGCGCACCACGAAGCGGCTGTCTGCTGCTCCTGCTGCACCACCCCGCCGTCCCCAAGACACGCTACTTTGCCTTGCCGTAGCCTTTGGAAGCTACGGACAGGTCGAGTCATGGTATGCCATTCACCTGCCCTGTCAAGATTTGAACTGTCCCCTCTGCACCGACCATGGCTTCCTGCGCTTTGCATTGTTCAATTCGCTTGTTGCGCAGGCAGTGCACCTCGGCTAGCTGCCTGTCGTCAGCTCTGCTCGCCCATCAGGACCCTCGCGTCACGTCACCACACCGTGACCTTCGGTGTCAAACACATTAATAGATCGACTACACTCCCTTTCTTGACTACACTCTGCTGCGTCGCGGTTCTCTTTTCTAATTTCCAGTTCTCATCCTTTCCGTCCTCGCCATGGCTATACAGGGCCTACAATTGCGTTACCATGGCTCGACTAACCATCTTGTTCACCGGCAGACTTACAACGTGCCATCACCCAACGAGATGGTGGTCGACACCGGCGACTATGTCGGTGTGGATGGCGGCCTTGAGAAAGACCCAGTCGCCATCATCAACCCCGACAACCTCGAACATGAAGCCGACCAACTCCAGGACTTGCCCTTGGCAAATGACCGTACGTGCCGTGATATCAAGAACCACACTTACAAGGACTTGGCTAAACTTTCCCCCCGTTTCAAGACGAAGCCATGAAAGACATTGTCTTGCCCCCGCTGTTAGACGAGCCCAAAATTCTCGGGGATTTCGAACATACATGGACAGTTGAGAACTGGAGGAGCTTGGGTAAAAGAGAGCATGGCCCTGTGTTCCAAGCCGGTGGTAACCCTTGGTACGGTGGATTTATCCTCGGGCCTTTGGTCAACCAGTCGACTAACGTTTGATTGTGACAGGCGCATTCTTCTTTTCCCCCATGGTAACAACATAGATCAGTGCTCGATATACCTCGAGCACGGCTTCGATGCCAGCGCTGTCCCCGAGAACTGGAGTTGCTGTGTGCAGTTTGCACTGGTGTTGTGGAACCCGAACGATCCGAGCTTATACGTTCACCACGCCGCTCATCATCGCTTCACTAAGGAAGAAGGGGACTGGGGCTTTACTCGCTTCGTTGAGCATCGAAGGATGTTCAATGTACCCTGGGAGAATGGAAGCCGGCCACTCTGCGAAAACGACACGGCCAACATTACTGCCTACCTCCGATTTGTGGAAGATGAGACCGGCGTTTTGTGGCACAACTTTGCTAATTACGACTCGAAAAAGGAGACAGGGTATGTCGGGCTCAAGAACCAGGGTGCTACATGCTACCTCAATTCACTTCTTCAGTCATTGTACTTCACGAATGGGTTCAGGAAGGTTTGTGGCCTGTGCTCATCCATCGCCGCAGCTCTCATGCTCACTACGTTAGGCAATCTACGAAATCCCTACCGAAAATGAGCAGACGATAGAAAACTCAGCATATTACTTGCAGAGGTTGTTCTACCAACTGCAGACTTCTGATCAAGCCGTCGGCACAAACGAGCTGACAAAGTCTTTTGGCTGGGAGACCAGACATATCTTCGAGCAGCAAGACGTACAGGAACTTTCGCGTAAACTAATGGAGAAAATGGAAGACAAGATGAAGGGTACCAAGTCAGAGAATGTTCTCCCCGAAATGTTCAGCGGCAAAATCAAGACTTACATTTCTTGCATCAATGTCGACTACGAATCCAGCCTTATCGAAGACTTTTGGGATGTGCAGCTCAATGTTAGCGGAAACAAGACGATTCTTGACAGTTTCCAGGATTACATCCAGGTTGAGAAGATGGAGGGAGACAACCAGTATTACGCGAGTGACAAGTTCAAGCTACAGGATGCGAACAAAGGAGTCATCTTCACCAGTTTTCCGGATGTTCTACACCTGCAACTGAAACGCTTCGAGTACGATCCCCACCGGGACGCGTTGATGAAGATCAACGACCGGCATGAGTTCTATGAGACAATCGACCTTGCGCCTTATTTGATCGAGGATGCGGACAGGTCAGAGTCGTGGACGTACAAACTGCACAGCGTTCTGGTGCACAGCGGCGACTTCAATGCTGGGCACTACTACGCCTTCATCAAACCCTCGAAAGACGGCTGGTTCTACAGATACGACGATGACAAAGTGACCAAGGCTACGATGAGGGAGGTTCTGGAAGAGAATTTCGGCGGCGAGTATCGCGCGCCAAACGGATTCCCTCGCGCCCCGCTGCAAAAGAAGGCACCTATTATGCGTCAAAACAGTGCGTACATGTTGGTGTATATTCGGGAATCCCGTCTAGACAAGATTCTGTGTCCAGTGACCAAAGACAACATTCCCAACCATCTCCGTAAGTTGTATAGGCCGATCGTGCTGAGGGATTGAAATTAACACCATTCAGAGCAACGCATCGAAGAGGAGACGGCTCTGAAAGAAGCTCGCAGGCGTGAGCGAGACGAGGCGCATCTGTACATGCAGGTGAAGGTCATCACAGACGATACTTTCCAGCAATATGGTGGTACCGATCTATGCACGTTTGACGCCAACCCGGAGGTTGATCCTGCTGCGCCAAAGAACTACCGTGTCCGCCGAGCCATGTCAGTGGAGGATTTCATCGGTGTTGTTGCATCTGATCTTGGACAGGACCCACGCCGCGTACGACTGTGGCTCATGGTCAACCGACAAAACAAGACAATCCGTCCTGATCAACCTATTATGGATCTGCGTCCAACCATTGAGGAGGTGTACACTCGCTCGGTTGCCCACCGTGACGCCAGTCTTCGGGTCTGGGCGGAAGTGGCAGATGATGTGAACTCTGAGGGAGAGGCAATCTGGCCATCGTATCAGAGCCAGCCCAACGGTGTCATTGTCAAGAATGATCTGATCCTTCTTTTGTTGAAGTACTTCGACATTGAGAACCAGACATTGCGTGGTGTGGGCCACGTGTATATCGGTAAAGAACGCAAGGTCGAGGAACTGGTCCCCATGATTGCAGAAAAGATGGGCTGGGGCGATAAGCTACCAGCTGACGAAAAACTGCTACTCTGGGAGGTAGGCGAATGGCTCTCTCCGCTCACATGCAATTTTTCTGATATGTCTGCAGGAAATCAAGCCAGTCATGATCGAGCCCTTGAAGTCGAAACAGTCACTCAAGGTTGCGGAGCTTCAAGATGGTGACATCATCTGCTTTCAACGATCACCTGAGCGTAAGGGCGATGCACCGAGGGTCACTGAAAAGGCTCAGCAAGAAGCGTAAGTTGCAAAGTTAACTCATCAGGATCAGACGCTCACTGCCTACAGTAACAAGATATCCGAATATTTCGAGGACGCTCGGGAATATTATGACTTCCTTGAGCACAAGCGCACTGTCCGTTTCCACCCTCATCCGACACGTTGTGATAAGGACGAGTATTCCCCCTTCGACCTTGTTCTCAACTCCAAGATCAACTATGATACACTCTCTGAGCGGGTTGGCTCTCATCTCAAAATTCCGGCAACACATATTCGTTTCTGGACCGTTAGTGCTGCCACTAGCAATCCCAAGGCACCTGTGCGTCGCGGAATGAACCCTAGTTTGCGACAAATCTTGAATCCTATGGGAACAAACACAATCAACAGCAATCAACGGGGCGATGCTTTGTATTTTGAAGTTTTGGAAATGAGCTTGGCTGAAATGGACACAAAGAAGAGTATCAAAGTGAACTGGCTTTCTGAAGGCATCACAAAAGAAGTAACAGGTCCCGGACCCCCTTCGCAAAACCATGATACTGACAATGGATTGCAGACTCAGTATGATGTTCTCGTACCCAAAACGGGCACGATTGAGGATTTAATTCAGGCCCTTATCAAAAAGGCGCAGATCCCCGACGAGGTAGAGGGCGGAAGAATCCGAGTCTACGAGACGAACTCCAGCCGGTTCTATCGTGAGCCTCAGCGCGAGCATTTGGTATCTAATCTTAATGATTATACTCAGATCTATGCTGAGCGTGTCCCGGAGGATGAATTGAATGTTGATGAGAATAACTTCATTCAAGTATTCCACTTCCAGAATGAAGTAAATCGGGTGCACGGCGTGCCGTTTAGGTTCTTGCTTGTTGAGGTACGTGACGTTACCAGGCGTGATTTTTGACAGGCATGCTTACTGGCTGCAGGGTGAGAAGTTCATCGACACCAAAAAGCGACTAGAGAAGAGGACAGGCTTGAAAGGCAAGCTCTTTGAGAAGATCAAGTTTGCATTGGTTCGTCGGGCAAATTACTCAAAACCACAATATATCAACGATGGTTTGTTGTCCATCCCTTCTCATACACAGCAGACACATTACTGACTCCATTTGCATCAGATGATGAGCTGTGGAACGCGGCGTCGTCGGAAGACGATCTTCTTGGCTTGGATCACGTTGACAAGACGAGGTCGCTAAGGAACGGAGTAGGTGACCTATTCCTACGATAGCGAAGAAACAGGCAAAGGAGGGCTTTAGACTTGCCTAAACAGTACGATACCCGGACCGAAACCACCAGCAATTCTGTTGCCGCATGTTGATGGGGATATTGGCTTATTGTCAATACAATGCAGCAGTGGCGTCTCTCCATAAGCATGTGCACGCACGTGAAGAGAGTGGAGGCGCGAATCAGAAGGATGTATTGGAACCTGCGTACAAACAATGTCCATACGTATATTCATGATACAACAGGGGTTGAGCTTGGTACCGGGATAGTAGGCTGAAAGGGCGCATTGGGGGCGTTTGCTGCTCCAAATACACTTCTGTACATGCTATTCTACTTTCTCAGCCATTCAACATTTTTCCGGCGCAGACCGCCTCAAGGCACGGGACGGCGCCAGCCGTGTGTTATCGGCGGTCGGTGCTTGCTGGAACGCAGTAGGGGTGAGTGTGGCCTACAAATATGTCTGAGTATAAATAGGTTGTCATCGACTCAGGATTACCTCGACTAGCGGTGATGACTTTACTGTGTGATTTCGTGCATGCATGCATGCCATGATTGGTGCGATGATGACGGTGACGGTGATCCAATAGTCACGCTATCATTGTTCATCCCGAGGATGCTTTGCTGGCCAAGAATCGTCGCTCGACCTCCTCACCAGACAAGTGTGCGCCCGCGGATTTCAACAATTTGGCACACGCTTCTTTGCCGGATAGGGTAGCCAGGAAAAGTGGCGAGTTGTCGGCGCGGTTTCTTTCATGGACGCTGGCGCCGCGCTTCAGAAGTTCCAGCATAATGTCCGTGTTACCAGCCACTGCAGCAAGATGCACGGCGGTGTTACCAGCATAATCCGCCTGGGTGAGGAGTTGGCCGCCGTTTCCTTCAAGAAGCTCACGAACCACTTCAATCTCCTCGTTCTTGATGGCATAACCCAACGCGGCAAAGGCTGACTCGCTGACTGTCAGGCGAGAGGCAGCGCGGTCAAGGGGTGTCGAGGGGTGCGAAAAGGTTGGGTGTGCGACCTCGGTCATCTCACCACGTACAGAAAGGGAGAGGCGGGCAGCAATATCCTTTGTGGTCAAGCCAGGCAGGGCAAGGAGGTACGACAACTTCGTCAGGGCGGCCTCGGCGGTGAGGTCGAGACCGAAGATGACACCGGCACGGCCAAGCTGGGTGCCTGGCGCATAGACGGGAGACACGAAGCCGCTGACGCACTGGCTGACGTTGACGACAATGACGCCGCGCTCAACGGCGGCACGAATCACCTCGGTGAGTCGGCCTTTGGGGCCTCCGGGGACGTTGCCCATGCCGAAAGTCTCTAGGATGAGGCCGCGCAAGTCTGGCAAGCGGAGGACAGCGTCGACCATCTCAGGCTTGATGCCAGGGAAGACGCGCAAACAGGCCACGTGAGTGGTGTCAAGGTTTGGATCGATGGAAAACTTGGCGATATTGGTCGGGCGAAGGACGAGCGGCCAGTTGACGTCGATGCCCAAGCCGTTGACCTTGGCCAGGGGCTCGCAGTTGGGGCTGGCGAAGGCCTCGAAGGAAGCGGCCGAGACTTTGGTGGTGCGGTTGCCGCGGTAGAGCTTGTGGTGGAAGAACAGGCCTACCTCAGGGATAACAAAGGTACCGGCGATGATGAGGGAGCCGAGGAGGTTGTCGACTGCGTCGGACTGGAGGGCGAAGATGGGGGCCTGAGAGCCGGTAAGGATGACGGGCTTGCCGAGGTTGGACATGATGAAGGAGAGGGCGGAGGCGGTGTAGGCGAGCGAGTCGGTGCCGTGGAGGATGACGAAGCCGTCGAATAGGTGGTAGTTCTCCTGGACGGCGGCGGCCATGGCAGCCCAGTCCTGGGCGGAGATGGAGCTCGAGTCGAGCAGCGGCGTGAACTCGAGGATGCCGTAGCGGACGTGCCGGTTGTAGGCCGTGGGAGGGGTACGGAGGCTGTCAATGGAGATGGTCTCGCCGTTCCTGACGGCTTGCAGTTTGACTATTTTGAAATGTTCGTGTTAGTGAGGGTGTGGGATACTTGGCGATGCATGGGATGAGACTGAAATGAGTGTTGGGATGCTGCAGGGGACTGTCCGCTCATCTCATTCATTCTTGATCTAAAGTGAAACTTTTCAGACTCTTGAGACATCATGTTCAATTCCCGGCATTTTTGAATATGGAGTGCTCCTGGCGTCTGTAAACTCATATGTTTGAGTGCTCGGAGTGTTTCTCATTCGAGAGCAGCGGGGCCAGCATCCCACACCACATTCTCACTCACACCGAAAATAGAAAAAAACGAACCTTCAGTATTAGACATGTCGTTGAAAGAAGGTCTCGGGGCCATGGCACTCTGCAGGAAGCCGTCACTGGGCTGCAGTCCATCAGGCCCTGGCTGCATGCAGATGGTGCCTCCGGTGCCGATGATGAGGACTCGGGACTCGGGGTAGCCCGCATCGATGGGCGTGCCCGGCGTTACGGACTGAGGGGGAGACATGGCTCAGATGTTTAGAAAGATAATGGCAAGTTATCGTGTGTAAGACGCCAAGCAGCGCGATGCTGCAAAACCAGGAATCAGGGTTCAACGGCAACGACGTTAATAAAAATGTCAAAATTCAAAATTCAGTCCTGATAATCCGGCGATGATGTGACGGTCAAGATAGATAAGGTATGCTTGCTACGAGAAGCACAAGGAGCAATATAATAAAATAAAACTTAAAAAAAAAACGGTGACGGGCATCCACGATTCTAGAAGATCTAGAAGTCTTTTATAAGTAATCTTGTGCCAATTCAGTACGGCGCAGGACCCCATAAGGCACGGGGACGTAAAAATTCGGTCGGTTTTAGTCATAGTACGACACTGTCGAGGCCGTGAAGGGAATGGGTTGTTGATGGAGGTTTGATAAGTGGAGCCGAAAGATGCCGAGATCAACAGGGACAAAGCCGGAGATGGAAAGCCAACGATATCCGAGCGAGATAAGGTAAGAAAGCAGCCTACCTTATCCACGGCCTATCGACTTTTCTCTGACCTTGTAGGCGGAACACTTGCGTTTACGATGAAAATGTTGCACACTCAAACATAACTCCCAGTTCTTGCGCAACACGATACTGGTATCCCGAGCGCAGAAAATTTTCTTGCATGATTCCAGATGCTCAGCGAGCAGCGGGCGGCGAAGAGTCTCCGTTATCGGGCCCGGCAGTTTCGAAGGGGTAATGGAAATAGAGATAGAAGCTTGCGGATTTTGAAGGGGTAATGGAAACAGATGGCCGCCAGTTTTGAAGGGGTAATGAAAATAGAAGCCCGCCAATTTCGAAGGGGTAATGGAAATAGAACCCCGGCCATTGGAAACACACCAGCGAACAGATTAGGCGCACAGAGCTGCACGCGCCTTTTTTTTTCTCTTGCGGATCGCGCCTTTGGGCTTAGTCTGCGGCCCCAGCGCAAAATGAAGAGGAGAAGAAGAAAGAAAGAAAGAAAGACAGGAAGGATAAACCTGGGGTAGAATTGAAGAGCCAAGCGATTTAGTGGTTCTGCGTAGAACTGGACGGGGACCCGATTGCATGTGATGGCGGTTGGTCGCGGTCCCTCATGCTCGATTCCAAGGCTACGGATAAGCCAATGAGATAATGGGCCGGACAATTTTCTAGAATGCGACGAGACGTGCAGGGCCTGGGCAGTTCATCAACATGCACGCTGACGACGGATACCCACGGGGAGTAAGTTGCAGGCGTGCGTCACGTGCAGCGCATCAAGACAAACCTGTGGCAATTGTCTTTCTGAAAGAAGAGCAAATACAGTACTAATTATGTGCATCGTAGGATTGATGACAGAATTTCCAGAAAGAAACATCATTCGTTCACTTACGTCACTATTTGCAAAGGGACCCAATTCTCTGAGGAAAATCAGGGTACGGTACGATAGCATCAACGGAGCCATGTTTCTCCCCCCTCCCGATGGGCAGACTATCTTCAGATGGTCAACGAATCGATGATTTCCCGATATGGGTACGTGGGGGGCAAATAAACAAGCCAAGTCCGCGGCAACGATTCAAGTCGCCTCCCAGCAAGTTGAACCAAGGCTGCGATATGTAACAAAAGTCGAATGGTGAGGTGAACCGTGTACCGGTACTGTCCGTCACATCGAAGTGTTTCCTTGCTGTCCACATGCAATTGTAGACTCTGCCGTGCTGAAAATGGGCAAGTATTGCATTGTGCCAAAAATGCCATTGTTGATTCGCTCGATTCGGGCTTGGCCGAATTCTGCCCTTGGCATCGGCCGTTGCAGCTCCCTGCCAGACGAGGAGCCTTCTTCACCGCCTAACTAATCGAGCACAATCCCAAGGATTCCCGCTGGACGCTTTTCCTTCCTTGCCCCACGCCCCCCCCCCCCCTAGTCTCAGTCCCCCATTCCGCGGGCCTAACTGCATTCAAACTTGGCTGCTGCTTCTTCCAACATCATCCAAAAGCCCAGCGAACCACAATCTTTTTTTTTGGGCCTCGACTCCCTCTCTACTCCCTCCAACGGCGCAAACCTCTAGCGACGCCAATACACGGACGAGCGCAACCCATTTTCGAAAGAAGAAAAAAAAAAAGATCTGCAGGCTCATCTTTATTCCAATCTAGTGAAGCACTTTGGATCCGGGTCTTCTCTTCTCATTTTTTTCTCTCTGTTTCTTGTTCTTTTCTTTTCACACCTTCCCAGACTTGCGACCAAGCACAAACGCGCGCCACGCCAACATCGATTCCAAGATTCAGCGAGCGAGAGTGCCATGCGAGCCCGACCCGGCCTTACCATCACCGCTACCACATCCTAAGCCGCACCGCCACCATCATCACGCCTCGTCTTATCTCGACCCTCCATCTCGATCGGCGACCTCGACAACATTCATCAATCTTCCCCTACCGCCCGCGGGTCCGCCGCCGCTGCCGATCCTAAGCCCGCCAGATGGACCGAGTCCTCGAGAGGACCCCGGACGGCACTTCGCCGCGCACCTTCGCCTTGAATCATCTTCGCCCCAAATCTAGCTTTCAAGGCTGCTCGCGCATCGCCGACTATGAGTTACTCGGCAAGCTCGGTGAGGGCACGTTCGGGTACGGATAACCCAGCAACTTCCAACCTCTCCATTGACGTTTGCCTCTTTGTACCCAATCGCGTTTGATGGCTTTCTTCGCGCAAACGAATCACATTTCCAAAAATCATCAAACTGACAATTGCTTCGACGCGCAGTGAAGTCCACCGCGCCCGGTCGCGAAAGACTGGCGCTTCGGTCGCATTAAAGAAGATCATCATGCACCACGAGAAAGATGGGGTAGGTACCTCTGTCTACCGCTTCGAGAACGGTTCCTGATCATACCCTTTAGTTTCCAATCACGGCTCTGAGAGAAATCAAACTTCTCAAACTGTTATCGCACAAAAATATCCTGAGGCTGGAAGATATGGCAGTCGAGCACCCGACACGACCAAGTACGTCCGTTCTAATATCGCGGAAGCCCTTGCAACTTTACATTAGCCAATAATCTAACAACATTTTAACAGCCGACAAACGCAAGAAACCCATCATGTACATGGTGACACCCTATATGGACCACGATCTGTCTGGTCTCCTCGATAACCCATCAGTGACCTTCAGTCCGGCCCAAATCAAATGCTACATGCTTCAACTACTGCAAGGTCTATGCTACTTGCATGAGAATCACATTCTTCACCGAGATATGAAGGCCGCCAACCTCCTCATCAACAATCAAGGAATTCTTCAGATTGCCGATTTCGGTCTGGCTAGACATTACGACGGAGCCGTCCCCCAATCCGGGAAACCCATGGGCGAAGGCCGACGTGACTACACGGGCCTGGTCGTGACGCGGTGGTATCGGCCTCCGGAATTGCTGCTGCAGTTGAGGCAATACACCACCGCTATTGACGTGTGGGGTGTTGGGTAAGATTCAATTCTTAGAGACAGGGGATGACTCGACTGACATTGGGTAGCTGCGTTTTTGGCGAAATGCTGGTCGGAAAACCTATTCTTGCCGGGGAAAGCGACACACATCAGCTTGAAATTATCTGGGATTTGATGGGCTCTCCCACAGACGACACAATGCCCGGCTGGAAATCTCTCCCAGGTGGTGAACACGTGTCGCCACGCGTTCGACCCGGCAACCTGCAAAATCGCTTTCGAGAGTAAGCATCTGCGCCACCTGTCTCTATGTACATCACGCTAATTGCATATCAACTTAGGTTCGGAACAGGAGCAGTGCAACTCCTAAAAGAACTACTCAGGCTTGATTGGAGGACTCGGATAAACGCGGTGGATGCTTTGGAGCACCCCTTCTTCAAGATGGAGCCCCTACCAGTGGAACCGCATTTAATTCCAACGTACGAAGATAGCCACGAACTGGACCGCAGAAAGTTCCACGATCGTAAAGCCGCCTTACCGCCAGCTCCAAAAGGTGGGACGGTTGGAGTCGGGCCTGATGCCAATGGAGCGACAGCTGGATTCAACAGCGGTGACGGGTACAGCGGCCGGAATGGCGTCAATGGAGGAAGGTTCCGTGGCGGACCAGACGAGCGCCGGCCAGCTTGGCAGCGAGAGCGAGGGCCTCCAGGGCGGCCGCCGCCTCCGCCGTCGGATGACCCTGACCACAGAGATCGCGACAGAGCACCCCCTCGAAGCCGAGGCGGCCCGCCAGGAGGTAGGGGACCAGGAGGTCCTGATGTTGATACATATATACCCGCTTATGGACGTGATGACGGCGCTCGCCGTAGGGATGATCGACCACGGGACGACAGGCCTAGAGATGATAGGCGCCGACGTAATAGCAGGGATGACAGGCGGTACGACCGCGATCGCCGGACGAGGAGCCGCAGCCGGTCTCCTGTACATGACCGGGCACGAGACAGGCCGGGTGAGCGCGACGGATACCGACGATAATGAAGTGGATGCGTGGAGGGGACGGCGCAGTCAAGAGGGAAAGGCGTTAATCAAGTTTGACAAATATATATCCTACGGCTGCGAGGTTAAGGACGGCGTTGTGCGAGGTGGAGGGCCACTCGTGGATGATTATCTTGTATCAGTATAGCGAAGCACTCAAGGGAAACGGCATACTAGATACGCAGCCAGGGTTCACGGCGCGTGTATCAATAGGTTCATAGACGTGAGACTGAACTCAGAAGGCTGCATCTGAATCATTATCATCCTCCTCTTCGTGTATGGTTTGTGACAAAAGTCCGGAGGCAGGGCGTCTTCTCGACGGTGAGCGCTCCAGCCATTGCCATTCAGCCTCGTTAGATGATGATTCATCTTGCACCGAGGCCATATCTAGGGCATCTTCGCCCTTCCAGTCTTCCAGCTCCTCTAGAGGGTCGCGATGCATACCCAGTTGCAACGTGAGGAAAGTTGAAAATACGCCCAAAGCGATACCAGCTATTATACCTATAACTGCGGCAGATCCGAACTTGAAAGGAAATCAGCCATCTTCATGGTTAGGAGGTAATCGGGGGAGCTTATGCTTACGAGAGTATAAAGTGGCTATATTTATGGTGTTAGCGGCACATGGCAGGTTTGGGGAGAGTGAAGGAGAGCTTACCTCGAAGCTAGCAATGTAGTCTATGATGGCCTTGACGCTAGAACCAATATACGAAAAGACGTAGAGGGCTGGCGATAGTACAACCAGCAGAATCCTTCCCACGAAGGTCACAGGCAGTAGCATGAGCTTTATTGGAAATATGAGAATTCGTCCCAGCCAAGACAGAAACCATGCCCAGTGAATACTGCGGATGCCGCGAAAGATGAGCGCAAGCGTGTCGGTGATGACGGCGTCTGCCTCGGCCATTGCGGAGGACCAATGAGACCACGGTGATTAGTGATTGCAGACGAACCCCGAAAAATCAAGAATGTCTATGAGAGCGGCTTGGACATGGTGGACAGAGAGCGGACGGAAGGAAAAAGTGGTGAGACTCGACAACAATGGGAGAGAGAGAGAGAGAGAGAGAATGTTATTGATCTTTGTATTTAGGTGACGTCCACTGGGTTCAGTCTTCAGGTAAAGCCAAGGTGTACTGCTCCTAGTGAGCCTGGGTGGGCGGTACCTCGACCCACTGGGAACCCCGATGCGCTATGCCAAGAGTGTGGGCACGCATGTACAGGCGCTGACGCAGTACCAGGCTTGTCTTGGGACTACAATTCGACCTGGCATAGGTATGGCGCGGATAGCTCCAACCTTCCCGTACCTTAAGTTACCTATTACTGTAGGTTCCTAGGGGGAGCGACGCAGCAGCCACGCACGGGCCAACGCCAAACCCCCCGGCGCCAGCAGCAGTAGCAACAGCAGCAGCCGCCCAAGCAAGCTTCTTCCTCCCGCCGAGAGGCACATTCGCCTGAGCTGCCCCTCTTCCCTCTCGATCCGGAAAACCCACCCTGAATCCTCCCTCCCCCCTCCAAACTGCGAACCTGCAGATCGATCCAGGTCATCCTAGTCACGCAGGCCGAAAAAAAAAATCAAAGTACGACGGGACCCGACTCGTTTCTCGCAGCAGTGCGGACCCAATCCTTCTCTCGGCCTTTGAGCTGCGCTCTCAACAATCCCCTTCCCGTGTCAGAGAGGCCATATCGCTTGGTCACGACCCCTCGGTGTCATCGCTCGCGCGGCGTTGGCTGCGTGTGCCAATTACTAACCTGGGCTTCGAGCTCCTAGTCCCCTTCCACATCCTGACCAGCAAAACCGAGTCGCCAGCGCTTGGCCAGATTGCACTATCGCCTTGTTCAGCGACCAGTTGGACCCGTACCGTCCTGTAGTCTTGGGCACCGTCAAGCCGCTTCATTGATGTCCTCCGCCTAGATAACGGCCATCTAGCCCTCCAGTCAACGGCATCGTCAGACACCCCTCCTCGGGCACGGCCCACCAAGCCCAACCCTGCCTTTGACACACAGCACTTCCACGGGAAATCATGGGCAACAACCCTTCGTCCACGTCCAAGTCGGGCACGCCCGGCTCGTCCACCTCGACGCCGACCGCACACGGCCCCTCCGCGTCCGCCCCGGGTTCGGCATCTGGCTCCGTCTCCAGCCACGGGCATGAATCACCCCGGCACCACCGCCGCGAGCCTCGCAACATCATCGCCGCTCATGCCACCCACCGCTCCGTCGTCCCTCCCGAGGCCTCCCTCGCGCAAGCTCAGGGCTCCACAGTCGTCAACCGGCCCAAGAGCTTGCCCACCACCGCCGTCTCCTCCCTAAGCGGCTCGCCTCACAGCAGCAGCGTCGTCTCGTCGCCAGCCAAGACTGCTGCCGACTCCCGCCCTCTCATCCGCGATGAGCCCTCCAAGCCTGTTGATGTTCCCGTCGAGTCGTCGTCCCTCCGCTCGCACCACTCGGCCCACGCCTCACAGGTTGACTCGCACCTGGTCTCCAATAACAGCGTCACCGACATGTACCTGAGAGGCCCACCCCGTCTTCCTCTGCCTATCGAGGAGGAGGTTCACACCCCAGGCTCGCCCATCTTGGCGCCCGAAGAAGGGGACGGTCTCCCGGATATTGAGCTTGGTGATGCTTCTGACGGAGGCATTGGGAGGAAGAGCTCAACTTTGAGTGCAACAACCGTGGACGAGGAAGACGCCGAGGAGCTACGGATAGACAAGACACGGCCCGTGGTTCCCACAAAGATTGAGTGGAAGCGCGGTGGTGACAGGGTTTACGTTACGGGTACCATTTTCCAGTGGAGCAGGAAACATCGGCTACATCCAGTGTAAGAGAATCTCTGCTTATTCTACTCTGGCGCAACACCTGTGCTATATCCCACATGGATTCAAACCAAAGCTAACGTATTATTCAGAGAGGGCAAGCCTGGTTGCTTTGCTGCTACCATCCATATTCTCCCAGGGACTCACCATATCCGCTTCCTGGTGGATGGTTTTATGCAGACGTCGCCTGATCTTCCAACGACTGTGGATTTTGGAAACAACCTTGTCAACTACATCGAGGTCAGTCCAGACGAACTGCGCCAACAGAAGCAGGCCCAGGCTGCTCCAAAACCCGAAGGTGACAAGCTGCCTACCCGCTCAGCATCGCAGAGCAAGGAGCAGCCCAAGACCCCCAAAGGCAAGGCTGTGTCACCTCTGGAGAGCTATCGTTCCGAAATTCCTCAGTATTTGCTTGATTACGATCAAGCCGAGGATTCGCCCGCCTATCATAATGCTCTTGGCGCCATCGATAAGCTTGCAACGCCGCCAGCTTTGCCCGGCTTCCTAGCGAAGCCGATCCTCAATGCTGCAGTCTTGATGAAGGACGATAACAGTGTGCTCAACATGCCCAATCACACCGTTCTCAACCACTTGGCTACGAGCAGTATCAAGAACAACGTTCTTGCTGTATCCGCAACGACCAGATACAGGAATAAGGTTAGTGAACCCCCTCCCTTGAGACCAAAGGCCTCTAACTCCCCCAACCACTTGCGTCGTTCTAATGTGTACTTTCTCTTTAGTATGTGACGACCATTATCTATAAGCCAAGTTCCGCGGACGAGGGCTAAGCTTTGAATAACGACATGTGATATGACTTTTTGTTGATAAGATGGACATAATTGCTCACCGTATCTTGTACGGCCAAGTGCATATGCTGGATGATGGTCGATTTGATCGAAATTTTCGGTATCTAGTCGCCTTATGAAGCTTCGTAGCGTTTAGATAGACGCGTCCAGAGAAGGAGCATAAGACTTCAGATTGGAATTGCGGGCATAGATGATTGTGACATGGGTGATGGCTCAAATCAAGCGGCTCTCAGTCTCTCCACTTGACAAATACCTCGTCAGTCCTGAACCGTTGCGTGCAAATAGTCTCTTCCAGCGGGGTCCGGAAGCCGGTCTCGTAGGCAAGCAGTCCGGCGTGGGCAATCATGATGCCATTGTCGATGCAGAACCTCTCATCGGTGGCATAGACACTACCACCGCGCTCCTTGGCCATTTCGCCCATCATTTCCTGCAAGCGCTCGTTGCAGCCCACACCTCCTACAATGAGGACCTGGTTGCTTCCGACATGGGCCATGGCGCGTTCGGTAATCTCAACAAGCATGGCAAACACCGTCTCCTGCAGGCTGAAGCATAGGTCCTCCGGGCCGAAGTCGGCAGTGCCAGCCTTGATCTGCGCGGCGAGTGTGTCGGCGGCGGCGAGGATGCCTGAGAAGGAACAATCCATGCCCTTGACGGCATAGGGGAGGTCTACGAGGCGAGAGCCGCCCTTCTTGGCAAGCTGCTCGATGTTGTAGCCAGGGGCCGGGTCGTTGCTGATCTCGAGGGTGCGGGCGAAGCGATCGAGGCAGTTGCCGACGGCAATGTCGAGCGTCTCGCCGAAGATGCGGTAACGCTGCTCGGCATAGGCGATGACCTGGGAGTTGCCGCCGCTGACGTAGAGAACGACGGGGTTCTCTGCGCCGGTGATGTGGCGGCCCATCTCGATGTGGCCGACGCAGTGGTTGACGCCGACGAGGGGCTTCCCCCACAGCAGGGCGAGGGCGCGGGCGCCGACGGCGACGGAGGTGAGCGGGGCGCCCATGCCGGGCCCCTGGGTGAAGCAGACGCAGTCGACGTCGCCCGGGCGGACGCCGGCGGCGGCGAGGGCGCGGCGGGCGAGGGCGACGAAGTGCGCGCGGTGGTGGGCGGCCGTGTCCTTGGGCAGGAAGCCGGTGCCCGGGGGCGAGACGAATGTGTGGCGCAGGTTGGCGAGGATGGAGGTGCCCGTGGCGGCGCAGTGCTTGATGATGCCGATGCCGAGCTTGTTGGCGGAGCCCTCGCAGCCGATGGCGATGTAGGACTGCTTGTTGGAGCCCATGGTGACTGCTGCTGTTGCTGCTATGTTGGGGAGAGGAAGGGTTGGGTGGTGTAAGGAGCTCCCTGCCACTGTAGCTGTCTGCCCTATTCTCCCGATATTCAAATGATATGCAGAGCACCCTCTGAGCAGACGGAGCGTGGCTTGACGGGCCGAGAGCGAGCAAAGGAGGCCGAGGGCGGTTGCTGGGGTTTAGGTGAATGTTGGTTTTTTATGGTGGGGGAGGGGTTGCGGATGAGGGATGTCGTCAAAATATTGTCGGACGTTGGGTGGGTACATTCGGGACAGAGCATGGTATACAAATGTGCCTGTGCCAATCCTATGAAATAGGACTAAATCGAAGCTTGGGTAAAAGCTATGCCAACTTCGCTAATCCTTTTTTCCAAAGCAATACATTCGTTTACATTTACACATTGGGTCCATCAACTCCAAACCCACTTTGATGGCAGTGCGAACCTCTGCCCAGGTCGTACGGAGGAGAAATCGACTCTGTGGAGGGGCAATATTTTCCTCTTACACCGGGTTGACCCAGCTATTCAACCTAGGCCATCTCTATGTTTTTCCCCCCCTCCTCTCTCTCTCTCCTTATGGACAGGGATTCAGGGCCAAGCTGTGTGTCATCAGGCGAACCAAAAGCAACCCTTCTCGAGCCCCCATGCCGCGGAAGGGGAAGGGGG
>PXOD01000447.1:0-25746 GCA_003012165.1 Paramyrothecium roridum
GCGGCAGGGCAACACGTTTGCGTCCGGGAAGCCAACGCGCCGGCACCCGGACCAAGCCCGTTAATAAAATAAAAAATTAAATAAATAATAATAAAAAAAGAAAATAAGGCCCCCCCCTCTCCCCCCGAAAACGGCGCTGGGAAGTTTCAGGCACGGACAATCACGAAAAGCTGCAAAACCCTGCTCCACGTGAGACCATAGGGCACGACGTGTTGAAGGAAACCCCCCCAAAAAAAAATGCCTATGGCTCTCCAGGTGTACGAGCGGAGTTCGGGAATTTTTGGCGTAGCGCTGCAGAACTTTAGGTTCAGGCAGACATGCAGAGAAAGAAATTGAATGCCTGTATCCACTTCATGCTACGTGGAGGTCAAGTTTTGTGTTAATTCCAACATTTTCAAGGCATCGTGTAATGAAACATCGTAGCGAGAGAGGAAAAAAAACCCCAAATAGCCGCCATGGGCGCCGCCCTAAGGGCTCCCTGATCCTGGTCCTGGAACCCCCCCTGCGGACGCTAAAGTGAGATCTTAGAGCAGCGAATTCATACGTAATTGAGTTTATTCACTGTTTGCAGCGCGAGTGTGGATCAACCCGACGGCCGTTATCTCTGGGGTTTGCAGCAGAAATGCAGCCGCCAACGACGGACCAAGGTCGTCGTCTCATGTTTCGGGGATAAGGGCTCGTGGCCTAGTGCCGAAATCGGGTCTGCTCCCCCTGGTGCGCATGTGGGCGTGCACATGTGGGGGGCGAGGGACAGACCTGGGCGCGGAAGTTGATTGATAATGGGATCATCAGTTTGGTGGTCCTCCCGGTTCGTTGGGATGTGTAGTGGTGTGAGAGCGGGGGGGGCAAATGGACGGACGGATCAGCAGTATTTAGAAGGTAAAGAGCAGCGGCACTTTCACAAGGACTTGCGAATCGCGCCTGGTCTGAGATGGTGTATGTGATTTGTCGTTGTTGTTTTGTGGAGGGTCACAGCCGGTGTGCCGGGGAACAATCTGGACCGGCCTGCTGCAGAAGTAAGGCAAGGTAAAGGTAGGCGAACGAGCATCACATGTGATGCGTCTGTCGGCTGCTGCCCTCCTCCGCATCGTCTTGTCGTATTTGCCAGCACCAAGGGAAGAGGGATGGAATCAACCCACAAGCGAGCCAGTGACAGCATCCAGGGGCCACATGGGAAGAGAGGTGCGTCAAAAATCCCCCGTAGGTCCCCCAGTGGGGGAACCGGGAGGAGTTACCCACCGTGGCACGATGATCCAAGCCCAATGGCACGATTGCCACGGAGCAGGCAGGTCGAAGAAGTAAGAACGCGCTGCGCTGGGGGGGGGGAGGCCCCGAATCGCCCTTCCTTTCCCATCCCATCTCAAATCATGTCGTCCATGCAGATGGCGTGATGCAGGTCCCCTCCCCCGATTGTCGGAATTCGGGCTTTACGCGACTACAGTGACATTGGAAAGCGACAGTGACCTGCCACGCGCGATGCGGTGCCGACCGGGTTCCTCGCCCGGCGGCATATGCAGGGCATCTCACCAAAACTTTGTAATCTATTTTTTTTTCTTCCGCTGTAGGTAAGGTACCTTAGTTCACCGGAAAGCTTAGGTACCACCTGCGGACCTTATTCCCAGGCGTCGTGAGCGCGTATGCACGCTCAGTCCTCCATAGCATGT
The DNA here is from genome assembly GCA_003012165.1 of Paramyrothecium roridum. Lineage (NCBI taxonomy): Eukaryota > Fungi > Ascomycota > Sordariomycetes > Hypocreales > Stachybotryaceae > Paramyrothecium > Paramyrothecium roridum. Next base: position 1,665 of record PXOD01000447.1, read on the forward strand.
ACCTTTACCCAAGCACAAGGTAGCACAAGGTAACACCGTCTCCGACTAAAGCCCGAAATAAGCCTGGCCCCTGGCGCGCCCGCCCGAGCAGACTGAAGGGAAAAGCCCAGGAATTAAGAATGCCAAACCCTAGAGTTTAGGAAATAGTACGAGTAATTAGGCGTAGCAGCGAGAGCAAGAAAAGAAAGAAAGAAAAAAAAAAAGTCTCAAAAGGATCGCCGAACCCACCCGATGGTCGAACCATCCCAAAGCCCGCGCTACCAGCCTGACCCTCCATCCACCACGAATCCCGGAACGGAGGTACCTGGCCTTAATTACTCGCTACTCCGGACTTAGCTTTCCATAAACCTCACACCTTACCCAGCCTTTTTTCCAACTCTTCTTTCCTTCACTCTTTTCACGACCACCACCCAACCCACGCCAAGCCCGTCCTCTCTTGTCCTACCAACATCTCACCTGGTTTTTTTCGCTGTCCCGGAAAGCCTACAACAAACCTACCCGGTCCCTCCAGTCTTCACCGGATTTCTCTTCATAAAACACACCAGATCCCCCACGTTCCATTCACCACCCAAGCTCTCGACCCGACTCATCCCGAGCTTTCTCCCGAAACGAAAAATCACCCACCACCTCACAACCACAATGTTTGCTACTCGCTCCCTCCGCCAGGCTGCTGCTCACGCTGAGCGCACGCCCTTGATCAAGTTCATTGGTCCCCGCACCATTCCTGGTAGGCCTTCCGAGCTCAATTGGGTTGTTTAGCAGCTTCACATGTACTGACGCGCTTCCCGCCTTGCAGCCTCTATCGACCACACTCCCCAGCCTCACCCTGCCTCCCCCCAGGGCTCTCTCCCCGAGTCCTTCACCGCCTACGGCAACAGCGGCTCCGCTGCCCGCCACGCCACCTTTAGCTCCTACCGCGACCACGCCCAGCAGCACGGTCCTCTCCAGAAGACGATCCGCGCTGATGCCGGCATTGGCGGCACCTCGGGCTCCAACCTGGGCTCCGTTGCCGCCCCAACTGGCGTCTTCTTCGACGTTTCCGAGCTCCCTGCCCGCTTCCGCCGTGCTCCCATTGATCTGAGCGAGATCGAGGCCGTCGAGTCCGGCGGCGCTGCCCTGCTCGGCTAAGCGGCCACGGGCCGCCGCAAGCTCTCTTCGACTGAAGGCTTGCACAAAATTAGGCGATGGAAGTTCAAAGGCGTATTTCTAGAGCAAGCGCAACTGGTAGCACAGGTTCCTGATGAGCGTGTGCGGATTAGAGATGTCCGCTTTGGGCTCTCGATGGGATTACAAGGAGCACACGCAGCTAGCTGCCTCCAAGGGGAGAGGCATCATGCTGCCATGTCGAGCCAAGATTATACCCCTTGGCCCGTCACAGATCTGTCAGCGTCGAGTTGGCCTTACCAACCGGCTATAGCTGATGCAAGAGACGACGGCCAGGGCGGGTGCCATATGGTGACTTGGCAAGCGACCCTTCCGAAATACAGACACGGTCCGACGCGCCGTGTCTCGTACTGGCATCAACGCCATGGCTTTTATAGCTCTTTGACTTTAACAGCTCAGAGCATAGTTGATGGTTTCGATGTTTCCTACAAAATCCCCCACGGCGTCATTTGAAAGCTTAGAAATAAAATTTTATATCCCAATGGCCATGACCTTTCCGCGGTGTGATTGCTTGCCGGCATATGCCAGTTAGGGCGTCAATTGGTGTTCACCTATTCGTCAACCGTAGTCCTCACTCGCGAACCTAGTGCTGTCTGTTTTCACCTAGATGTCGGTGGTATCTGGGAATGCTGCCATTTGTTTCTCGCGAGTGAAACGCCTGAGGCCTTGAACATTCAAACCGTCCGGTAGCCTAGTGACTCCCCGTTCACGCAATAGTTTAGAAAGGTGACGGTACCAGTGTCATGGCTATACTTTCTAACATCTTGTTGATCAATGACGTATGCAACAGAGTATTTTGAGTTGAGGTTCTGAACTTGCTCCGTTGATTCTTTCATGATGTTCGCCTCGGGTGTTAATGTGCTGTTTCCTAGCTGCTTGCCTCTAACTGTATCGGTACTTTGCCACTACTCAAGAAGTTATTCTTGAAAATGACAGGAAACAAGAGACGGCTCGTTGCCACCAGCAGCTGCGCGCGGCTCCGACATCAGAGATATCAATAGTTCAGGTCCGTAGCTCCAGGGTAGGTGATTATGCCTATGAGATTCGACAAAATGGCGATTTGGACATTGCTTCGACATGGCCAGGCCTGTGGGTCTTGAGGAACCCAGCTGTAGTATGTATGGGAAGAGGCTCAGAATAGATACAATACAGGGCCGCGCATGGGGTAAGGTCAATGTACATCATGTCTGGAGCCTGCAACGACGTGTCTCGCCAGATTTCGACGTGACGCCGCACGAGATTGTGGCATTGCGAGAGGATGAATTCATAATTATAGCGTAAGTTGTTATGATGTATTCAAAAACGACAAACATGTCACGTTCGGAGGCATTCACTGCAAGTAAATTTGCATTGTTTCGCTTTTCAGTCCTACCCGTGCCAAGTCCAGTCGGGTTCCCCTTCTCATTATCAAGCTTTTCGGATCTGTGCGATTCTGAGGCTTGCCTGACAAGGCTTCAAGTTCGTGCCTGCAAAAAGCTCAACGACCTGCACCTCATACGTGTTCGCGCGTCGCCGAGGCCGTTGGGCCGTCTTCGAATCAGTATCCCGTGTTGTGAAAGGCGGGCTGGTGGTCCGGCGCAAACATCGGCCGCATCCGGCCCCGCGGGAACGACGGGTCCCACGAGAATCGGCGAGACATGAGACAGCCGTCACCGGTAACAAGTGAGACTCGATCCATCACCAAAAGAATGGGGTCTCCAAACATGTAGCATGGCCTTTGATCAACAATTGATTCAGTGTACTAGTGCCCATCACGCATCCGAGGGCTGTTGCGGATTGGCCATATTGTGGTGATGGTTGCGCCGGGGACAATGACGGAACACGGCAGTGCAGGGTATTGCAAAAGGGCTGAAGCAAAGTGCAAAATAGAAATCCTGTGGCCATGAATTGGGCCGTAATTCCAAAAAGCGATATCTGCAGTGCTGGTTGCGGAGAGGAAAAAGAAAGGTCTCGGAGGGAGTCGAACCCTCGCTGGCGGAATCAGAATCCGCAGTCATGACCGTTAGACCACGAAACCCGCTTCTATGAGAGCCGTGCTGTTCTCTCAACTCATATTACATTACTCCCCGCCAATTCTTCGAGAAGTTGTGCACGCGACCACCAAAAGAATCCCCCGCATGTGATGCCATGCTTTACCCATGTGAATTAAACCTTTGCATGAGAGAATGTGATAGCAGTATCTCCGCGGCCCTCGAAGATGCCTTCCCAACGATGCCGCTCTCAGCTACATCGGCATTCCCAAACATGGCAGTGCTTGTCCTTGGATGTCTTGGGTGCACCATACAGCGAGACGATCAGCCACTGACACGGCCGCCTGGGCAGACGTAGCACCATGCAGACTGTCTTCATTTCGAGCCAAGCGCAGATATGGTTGCGCATTGGGTTGCTGAGCCAGGCTGCGCATCTACGGGTAGCCGACACTATGCGATGCATCTCAAGAAGATGCGGGCATAAGCCTTTCTTCCAAGCCTTGGCCCAAGAACCGCTGGTGCTTAGCAGGCTCCGTTGTTGCTGAACCCTGCGCTACAGCAACCTGCGATCAATACGACCCAGTTTATTGTACCTTCATTGGTTGCACACGTTTTCAATTGATTCTTCGACGATTTCCCGCTACGTAAACCTTGCGACCGGCGTGTGCGACGTTTCGGCCGATTCCGCCTTGTTCTGGAATCAGAGGTGGTGGCTTCGCCCGAAGATCATGCTTCTAACTTCGAGAAGAAAATTTTGAGTTTCACGTGTCCTTCTCTTGATTTACTACTGCGTAGGTAGGCAGTAGATGGACGTGGCATCTCAAAACCTGGAATAGCGCACTTTTGCAGATCCTCATGCGCCGTGGTGTCATACGTCGTAGTAGGTGCTGATTGACCAACCATTCACGACAGAATGCCTCGGTCAGCATACCACTCTCGTCATCCGGCGTAGGTGCGGCTTCACACGTTGCTCCCAGCTTTTTGCCTCCCGGCCAGTGTCAGCATATACTAACAAAGTGTGCTGCGACTCGCCACGACAACTTGTGAATGCGCGAACAGCACGACGTAGCCGGCGCAAGGCTGTCCTTTACTAAATTGAGCAAAAACGTCCGGGTCTTGCAGGGCCCAGGCCCCTACTGACAAAATCGAAGTCTTTCTTAATCAAATTAGAGTTGGAGCCTTGTAAAAAAGCCCCATCATTGAGGTTGCAAGTAAGAAGAGGCTACTCAAGCCTCTCCGTTGTAATCTCGGCGGAACTGCGCAGCCCAAGTCATGCTTCCCGAAATGTCAATTGTCAAATTGCTTGGGGGCGCTATCCTTTCCTCCCGTTGCAATAGCCAAGGCGTGGTAAAGGTTCTTGTCCCAAGGGACGAGGTGGCACAGTGCATTTTAAATAACTATACAGTCGGACGAGATGCCCTCAGTTTGTGCTTCGTGGACGTGGTGGGTAAGTCGGGATTCGAGGAATATTGAAACCGCCAATGATGGCCAGCTTCGGCAACGGCGGGTATCTGTGCCCGTGGAGCAAAGCGCAATGAGCTGTCTAGTACCAACCGCAAATATCAGCTTCAGGACGCTTAGAATTACCAATGAGCGTCTTTTCTCCTGCAGTTTCACCTCCAGGTGGACCAGTCGTCTTCGATTCTCGCTACTGAGATTCCTCAGGCCGATGATAGCCAGCATTCAGGCACTACCCTTGTTGCGGAATTGTGTACTTCCGTCCCTCCACACGGGGCTCAACACAAGGTTTTCGTGGTTAATGGCAACGAGGTCAAACGTGTAACCCACATCAGGACACATTCAAGGTTTAAACGCCCCATGATCCAATTACGTACAAGCTGTCCGGGGTAGAAACCGGGTCGTGGCCTAAGGTCCGGCGGGTCGCGTTGCGTTGCCAGAGACTGTGGGTATGGCCAGTCAAGAATGTTGCTGTTACGTACTTGCTTGCCTTTGGTCGTGATGGATTGTGGCTACTTTTCCCCGGACATCTGGAGGTTCAACTGGGGAATGCACCATCATCTTTGCGGGGAAATAAGGTGAAATGACGGTTTCGAGACTATTCGCACCCATGTCTGAAAGTAATCAGAAACGTGCCTGTCCGTGCTTTGAACAGTCCGTGAAGATTGATTCTCTTGCCGTTGTTAGCCGAATGGGTACTGCAATTAAAAGTCAATTCAAACAGTGTACCTAGGAGTTGGAAAGGCTGCGAAGTGTCAAAAAACACCAAATATGGCGGAGAAACGGCTTGTCTCGAAGCCGTGTGCTTTCAGAGTGCTCTGATAACCGCATTGAGCCGATATCAGGTACTTGAACAATCGTGTTGGGAATGGTTAGTCACAGTCACCCGGTTCCTGGACCTGAGGATCTTGCAAGTGAATAGATTTCTGGAAAAACAAACCATTTTCTAGTGTGTTGGCAATGGTTGCGTTCATGTCCACGTTCGCCGTTGTCTCTGCAGAGTGTGTTTTCTCGAAGGACCTGGCAAATCTTTACGCACAAACCAGCCGTGCCTGTACAGGACTGTAAGAAGTGGTACTTGGCATTGCATAAGGGGCAATGTCGTTCGGACCGTAGGAAATATATTGCGATAATCAGCGTACTTGCTATCTTACAAGGTCCCTATTACTCTTTTGCCAGGCCATCGGATCCATTCGTGGTCACATCGTGTCTGTTGGGGGTTGGCGGCTGCCGGCTCGCCAAGCAAAGTGATCTGCAGGCTGCATGGCGGGGCCCTGCGGGTTAAGCACGCCAAGTAAACCGGGGTAAAACAACGACAAGGCTGGGCCAAGGAGCTTGAACGAAAACAACGCAACAAATCGTCAGAGCCATGTTAGCAATTTACTCTGTACCTGCCCAGGGAGGCCCGAAGGTGCCCGAAGGTGCCCGAGGTTCAAATCAGAACTTGAAAGACGAGAACAGGTCCTGCGTTAAGCCGTAGGGGACTCCACAGATAAGAGCACTGTCTGCGTGAGTACCTAGACATGGAATGATCGTTCTAGTGAGTGATGCTTAGCCTACAATGAGAAGAGTCGACGCCGAGCGTGCCGGTATCAGTTGGGGCACACCCACATTTTTGGAGGAGTGGAGAGAGCCACACCAGCTGCAAGGTGTTCATTGGGAGAAGCTCGTTGGAAGACTGCATGGAATTGTGCCGGTTATGCTATCATCATTTCGTGGGTAGAGCGGCACGCTGGCTAGCATAAGCTGGCCAGTGCGCAATCAACCACCGTTCCATTCTGGCTGAGGTGGAGAAGACTCGACGTTGCAGCCTGTTGCCCGCCGGGAAGCATTGCGCAAGGCGATCAAGTTGAATTGGGCATTTGAGCGCATCATAATCATAGCCTCTGTGTGAAGGGATTGGCCCGCTACCTGCAAAGCGCCTCAATGACATGTATGGCCAGCCACTAGCCTCATAGTTCTTTGCTCCCACCATCACAAATCATGGCAAGAAGGGACAGATCTTGGCGTAGGTCAGCGGAGGGGGCGAAACCCAGCCGTTGGTGCTGACAATTGAGATGGTCCTTGCTAGCATAGTTTGCTCGAAGTCAGTGGGTACGAGGCGCCCCATCTAGGCTTGTATTGGAGGCACTTCTGCGCAGTGGGTAGCCTGGACTTTCGGTTTGGTGCTGGTGGCTGTGGGTATTCCCCAAGCTCCAACTTCATCTTGTAACGTAATGGATGCGGGGTTAGCGGTGGCCCTTTTGGAGTCGCTTGTGGCACGCTGTGTCCAAACCGCATGGCAGTCCCTCTGAATGGAGGGAGACACAAATAAGCAACCAGATATGCTAGGTTCCCAGGGCTCAATCGCTTGCGCTGCAGTGAAAGATGCCCAGACATCATGTGCCAATACCCGCCAAGTCTGGTGGAAGTGCAGGATTGCATCACTTGGGAGCCGGTGCCAAGGAATGCGGCTGTTCCCTTTCCAGTAATTGCCAGGATGCGGACAAGTACAGCTGCTGCCCTTGTTTGTCCGCGGCCATGCCCATGCCAACAGTGCATTCTTGGCCGGCTCTTCTGCCAGGAGGATCCACCCCTCCCGCCGGGCCCGGATGAGGGTAGGCCCAAAGCGTCCAAGGCGGCTTAGGGAAAAAATCAATGTCGTCGGACGATTTGCCCTGTCCGCCGTTCGTGAAACTTCGCCCATGAGGTATTCTGGGACCGGTCGCCATTGGTGCGTCCTCTCCCCCAGACTCGCCTCTCGCGTGCCCATCCTATCTTAGCCGAGCCATCGAAGATGCCGCCAAGCCTAGCGTGCACGGCTCTAGTGGTGGGAGGGTGAACGAGAAGGATGGGGTCGCGCGATGGTGGAGGCGAGGCCGAGATGCCCAGTGACATCCATTACTCCAAGTGATTAGCAACGGGTGAAGGGTGAGGAGAACCAAAGAGCTGCCCGTATCACTTGAACTTGCCTCTGTTTAGTGTAACGTCCTCGTCAGTCCGAGAAATCGCACCCCTCCCCCTCCCAGCTCCTGCCCGCAGTGCAGCTGCTTGCTTTCCCTCTCGTTCTCACCCTCACTCCTCCCTCGCTCCTTCCGCGGCAAGATCCCACATTTTAAGAGGAGCTCGATTCCCCTCTCATCTCAGCTCGTCGATCGTCCGCATCCGTCTTCTGGCCCTCACCTTTCCCCTATCTCACCTTACCTTACCTTACGTTTCCCTTATCCTAGAAACCTTCTTCCTCACACAACTTTCGATATCGTGGGCTGTCGGTATCTGTTCTCTTGTCCAGCTCGTTGAGACATTGAGAGACGGACACAACGAAATCATCATGGCTGAAGACAAAGGCACCCCAGTCGGGCCTGTCCTTGACGAGAAACCGGGCCAAGCTCCTTCCTATGATGGCGACGTCGGCAAGTCTCACGTCGCCGCCGGCGAAGAAATTGACCCCTATCGCTCACAGAGCTTCATGACCCGTAACGGGCTCAACTTCGAATCTTTCAAGCCTCGCGAATATGGCACTGGCATTGTTGAGCTTGAGCGCTCCATGAAGCCTCGCCACCTGCAGATGATTGCCATTGGCGGCTCCATTGGTGCTGGTTTCTTCGTTGGCTCTGGTGGTGCCCTCGCCCGAGGTGTAGGTTTCCCTCCATACTCACTTTTGGCATCCTTGGACTAACCTCGTTTTGCATAGGGCCCCGGCTGGCTTCTGATTGACTTCCTCATCATCGGTATCATGATCTTCAACGTCGGTACGTGATACTAAACTTGGGCCCTCGCCCCTGTCCGGTTTCAAATCGGTGTCGCTAACCACCCAACCAGTGTATGCTCTTGGTGAACTGGCCGTTATGTACCCCGTCTCTGGTGGATTCTACACGTACTCGACTCGCTTCATCGATCCCTCGTGGGGTTTCGCCATGGGTTGGAACTATGTCTTCCAGTGGGCTATCGTCCTGCCCCTCGAGCTTACAGTTTGTGGTTTCGTCATGCAGTACTGGATCACCAGCGTCTCGGTGGGTGTGTGGATCGCTGTATTCCTCATTGCCATCATCATCATCAACGTTTTCGGCACCCTTGGGTATGCCGAAGAGGAATTTTGGTCGTCTTGCTTCAAGCTGGGCGCCACCATCGTCTTCATGATCATCGCATTGGTCTGCGTCTGTGGTGGCGGTCCTTCCAACGGTCGCTATAGCGAGTACTGGGGCGCCCGTTACTGGTACAACCCTGGTGCTTTCCAGAACGGCTTCAAGGGCTTCTGCTCCGTCTTTGTTACTGCGGCTTTCTCCTTCTCCGGAACTGAGCTGGTCGGTTTGGCTGCCGCTGAGTCGAAGAACCCCGTCAAGGCTCTTCCCGGTGCAATCAAGCAGGTCTTCTGGCGTATCACCCTCTTTTACATTCTCGGTCTGTTTTTCGTGGGCCTTCTCATCCGCTATGACGACCCCAATCTCCAGTCCAACTCTGCCTTCAGTGATCCTGCTACCTCACCCTTCGTTCTTGTTGGCAAGTACGCTGGCCTCACTGGCTTCGACCACTTCATGAACGTTGTTATCCTCGTCTCGGTTCTTTCGATTGGTGTCTCTGGAGTATATGGCGGCTCCCGCACGTTGACTGCGCTCGCTCAACAGGGTTACGCTCCTAAACTCTTCAGTTACATTGATAAGTCTGGTCGCCCGCTCCCATCTGTTCTTCTCATCATCGCCTGTGGTCTCCTCGGCTTCATCAACTTGAGCGCCGATGGTCAGACCGTCTTCAACTGGCTGCTCGCCCTCTCAGGTCTGGCAGCCCTCTTCACCTGGGGTTCCATCTGCCTGGCCCACATTCGATTCCGCCGGGCTTGGGCTTACCACGGACACACTGTCGATGAAATTCCCTTCCACGCCATTGGTGGCGTGTACGGCTCATACTTGGGACTCTTCATCATTTTCATTGTCTTCGCTGCTCAGGTAGGCCAATCACTTCTCCGTCGCTGCCACAGAATCACTAACATTGGTTAGTTCTACATCGCCGTTTCGCCTCTCGGAAAGAGCCTTGGCACCGTTGAGGATTGGTTCTCAGCTTACCTGGCACTCCCCTGTGTCATGGTCTTCTGGGTTATCGGTTTCCTCTGGAAACGAACCGGCTGGCTCAGGACTTCGCAAATGGATGTAGATACCGGCCGCCGTGAGCTGGATTGGAATGCGATTCACGAATATCGTGCCAAGGTGGCAGCGCGCCCTTGGTGGCAACGCTGGATTCACATTTTCTTCTAAAATGTATATTAGCGGCACAGCCGAGCTACATCATCTTCACAGCAGCTGTGCGAATGTAGATTAAAGCATTGCGCGGGACGGAAGCGGATGATCATCTCACGCCATTTGTTTTTGCTCTATGTCTGTCCAGTGTCAGATACCACATTTGAAATTTTCATATTGAGACGCTTCATGAATCTGTGACTAACAATGACTCGACACCTTGATTATGCGGCTCAACTCGGTGCCATAGCACCCAAGCTGGTTGTATGATTCGTGCTAGATGGCGCGTCAGAGAGACACATCGCTTGTCGAAGGCGGTGGCCATTTGCAAGTTAGTAGACCCTGGTACTCGACACGATTGAATCTCGGTAGCAGGGTACTTGCAGATGCAGATGTTAAGGCAATGGCTTTTTCCATGTTCAATTACTTGTCAACGAGCAGTAGTTAATATATATCAGGATGGATCGACTAGCAAAGAATATGTCTAACACGCCCTCTGATGACAAGCGGCTGTGGGCCTCGGATTATGGCCGGCGATTGGGTAGATGGGCAGGCTCCCATCAGGATAGGTGCTTCGCGCTTGCGCCAGTCACAACCAGTGGGTCGAAGAGGAGCTGTTGCGCGGGGTGAGCATGTCCAAGATGGTCATGGAGGCCGAGCCTTCCGCTGAGAATCATGGCTGATGACGTTGCAACAGCGTGTGAAGAAAAAAATGGCATTGGCAGACCTGACTGTCAAGGGAAGGGCGTTGACATGCGTGGCCTCAGATGCGGTGGGCCTTCACATGCTGCTGGCGCGGATTGAACGACACACTCACGGCTCTCTCTGGTTTGGCTCCTCCCAGTTGGTTGGAGAGGCACCGCAGTGTTCTGAGAGTCTTGTACGCTTGCTATAGGCATTGGTTCTGCCAGGCCCCCGACGTGTGCATGCATCGTGATACGAGCAGCTGCATTGGACTTATACGATCAACAGTAGTATGAGAATGGTCAAATTCGATTCGGCATCCGTGGGCAGTTTGGCAGCATAATCTTGTCAGAAGAATCCCAGCCGGTGCAAGTTCAATGTTCTTGCCACGACGTTGGGACACTAATTGCTAGATCGATTAATGGTCAGAAGCTACATTTCCATGGCTGTCTGCCTCGAGGTGGCAAATGTCATCTTGGTCTCCCTACCGCCCTAGCGTAACTTTTACATCGCCGACCGCGGCCCTCGCCATCTTCTTCAGCAGCGTCCTCTCGTCAGCCTCCCGGTATCTCTCCCAGGTGTCCAGCCCCTCCCGCGCCTGGATGCTCAGCGTCTCGTACCCTTGCTTGATAATCTCCGTCACCTGATGCGTCGTCAGGTTGCTCGGCCTCTTCTTAGCCGACCCCCCGCTCTCCGAGAGCATCTGCTTGTAGTGCGTGCTGACGGTGATGAGCGTGTCGATGGAGTTGCTGTGCCTGTTGGCGAGACGGTAGTTCTCCTTGAACTTGGTCAGCACGTCGCCGGACTCGACGACCTTGTAGAACAGGTCGTCGTAGGCAGCGGGTGACGGTAGGAAAGCCTCGCCGGCGGATAGAGACAAGGCCACGAGGTTAACCACATGGTCTAGCAGGGTATCGATGTGCGGCAGGTCCCGCAGATCCGAGGTATACGTCGTCAAAAAGCGAATCATGGATAGCAGCGAGCGGAAGAACTCGGACCAGTGGTACTTGAGACGAGTTCGCGATCGCGACAGATACGAGATGATTCGCAGCATGATTCCGACACACAGCGTGTATAACTCAACATCCAGCCTCCTCTTCAGGTTGTGGTTGATGCCATCCACCATGGTGTCGAGCACAGACGTCGCCAGAACCCGATCGCCCTTAACCAGGGGCAGAAATGGTTGGCGGTGTCGGCACAGACGCACTGAAACGGCAGACTCGTCACTGCAAATCCTTTTGCAGATTACGGGGTCCTCAATCAGGAGGCGGAAGACCATGAGATTCAGATGTGCGTAATAAGTGGATCGGTGAGACAGGTAGGCGTGATGCAAGAGGTATGAGGTGATTGAGAGGTAGCTCGCGATGGGTTGCTCTTCGCCCTTGCCGGAAGCTGGCAGCGTCACGAGGTTAAAGCAAAACAGCTTGTTCGCGTGGGCAAAGTCATACGTCGCTAGCAGGATAGCGGCGTTTGCTCCCGGTCTTGATTCACGTCAGTATGTCCCCTCCTAAACACAGAGCATGGACATGACCTACAGTTCGGTAAACATTTGCTTCGCGGTCTCGGCATCGTATACCGGCTTCTTCTCCGGCCGAGGCCCGGGTGCAATGGCGCCTAGGCCAATCATGTTGAGGGTGCTGCTGAACGTCCAGCCTTCGGGAAGGTCGTCCTGGACTTCGAGATAGTCCGATCGCACCGCTTGGCAGGTCAACCCAACGCATCGGATGATCTTCTGGATTGTCGTCTCGTTGACGAAGTCATTGAGACGTAGCTGGTAAGGGTTTTGGATCTCAAACTTGTTGTAGTTCGCGAGCAGTCCAATGAGGGTGAACGGCTCCAGCACCTGGCCGGGAGACTCGGAGTCTTGGATGAACTAGTCAGGATTAGCACACGGAAAACCGTCATCCTGGTAGCTGTTCTGCTTCACCTTCATGACCGAGGGGAATAGATCCCTCTGGATCATATATGTGAGCAACGTTGTCTGGTAGGCGCCGGAGGTGACAGCCAGCACCACTTCAACCGCCTTGTGCCGTGTTTCCACTATTCGCAACTCGGTCAGTGTTCGCTATGCGATCCAGGCTCGGTGTTGCATACAGTCTGCGCCATTGCGTATGATGCTATCCAATGTTCCAATAAATTCTGTAAAAATGGTATCAATGTGGTCGAGGCCGGCGAGAAGGGTTATTATGTCGGAGCTCGAATGTGAATATCGCTTGGAGAGAATGCTCGAAAGGAAGATGCTTAGTGTCTGCCGCAAGTCAGAATGGTGCATGTTTCGAGGTGATTGATGGCACCCACGTCGAGGGCGTGCAGGCGTGCATTGCTCTGGCCGGCCCGGATCGTCGCAATGGCCCGCCGGAAGAGCTCCCGGGTCCGGTGTTCAAGGGCGAGGACGTCGGCCGGGTGCAGCTCGTCCAGGAGGGTCTTCAGCGTCTTCCGGTCGGGCCGCAGTAGGAAGAACTCCCTCCAGAAGCCTTCAGACTTGTCGTAGTCGTCGTCATCCTAGGCGACGGCGTCTCACATTAGCCGGGGCGCAATGCAGAGGCAGACAATGCGGGCATCACTCCGAGAGAAAGGTCCATACCTTGAAGCGGGAATGCGATTAGCTAGGGTGGACCGATTGGGGGGGGGGACTGCGAGCAAGGGTGGGCAAACCTTGAAGACGGCTGCATAGAGCTGAATGATCTTGGGGGTGAAGACCTCCGGCTGAGGCTGGCGCGTGAGAGGTGATGCCTCCATGGGAGAGCTGAGGGAGTGGCAGGATCGGGCCTGGAAGTTCCACGGACGCGATAACGGGCGTTGGACGGTTGGTATCGGCTGCGGCGTACGACGTGCCCAACGGTCTGACTGTGTGAAGCTGGCATATCGCGCACTGTAGGTAACCTTATGCTCAGACTCAGCAAGTTAACCTGCACTAATACAAGATGTCCGTACATATCCCATACTCAAAGCTGACCAGAGATAAAATGTAAGAATTCTTTTGCATTTTCTATGTAATCAATTGGTATGATGTGCAAGTAGGGTAAGGTTGGTGTGACATTGGATGTCATGCAAGTAAATGGATGCATCTCCCAATGTACAAGAGATCGGGCTTTGGATTACTATCTCAGTGGTCTTTTTGGAGAGCTCGGGATATTTCTCATAAGCCCTCCAGTTTGATTAGTATCACCATCAAAATATCTCCTTTGTCGTGCTAAACGAATTGCCTCTTGTTCCAATTATTGTCCGGGTTGAAGCATAGCCCGGATTTCTCACACGGTATCATGAGAGCCTCCAAGAAGCTAGTTTGACCATTAGAAGTACTTCTGTAAATGTCATGAGGCTTCAAGGGAAGTTGGCTTGGGATTGGAACTTTTGTGCCATTTGTCCTGGTACCTTTACACCTGACAGCGCCGGGTTGCGTTCGTACCAACTCTCCCGATAGCTACTGTCCACCCGATGACGCCGTGTGGTGCCTTTGGAACGTTCACTTACTCTCTCCCAAATTGTCAGCTATTCACACCCATGCGTATGGAGACCTACGTTGCTTTCTTGGGCTTCTAGAATACCCCAGAAACGGCCCGGATAAGCTACAGCGTGATTCATGGCCATCCGGCTAATAATTCGCAAGATGAAGTGTATGATTGGCTTGAGACTTACGGGTTGCATGGATGCTCTTATGTAGAGCTCTTATAATGAACAATTCTTAGAGGCCATTCAAATTTACTGTCGATATTTGCCTGCCACAGTGAGCTGGAATGAGCGAGTGGTTTGGGCGTTCCATTCCGCGATACATGTTGCCAAAGTGTCTGGTGTAACTCGTGACTGCTATGGTGCACTTTGCTGCCAGAGTTCTTTAGATATGCTTGAATCTTTCAATACCACGAGACAGTCCTATACGAAAGGTTTGATTCCACTCAAGGTCTTTCGAGCATTGAATTTCTCCACATTGTAAGCGTCAATATCGTATTGCAGATGACATTCTTACATGACGCAAACCTACATGACGCAAACCTATGACGCAGAGTCTGAGATTCTGATACAACAATTACAGGACTGTGTGAACCATTTATGTGAGAACATCTTCCTCGGTCCTTCTATGTTAGTATGGCACGAGCAAGCTAAGCTTCATGGACAAGTTTGGGTCTATATCCTCCCACCACCCAACGACGTTCAATGAGAAACGCCCTCGCAGTCAAGCTGGGTTCAAAACTACTGAACGTTCATACATCTATTATCATAAGATAGGGCCATCTATCAATGTTAAATCGAGGTATTGAAAGTCCTTGAGCAAAGCAGGCAGTTACAAATAATACCCCAGCTCAACATGTCACTCCAATGAGTGGTCTGTCAATCCAAGGACGAGGGCCAGGGTTGAATGAGCCCTGAAACACGCGCTATTCAATTGCTCATCAGAATATCTTACTCCTTCGAACACTGACCAAAGCTGTGAGCGCTGGGGACGCCATTGACTCAGCTGTATCCATGTTGGACTGAAATTCCTGAGTAAGGCACTCGGCTAATCAGCAGATTCCCACTACCGCCATTGACCCTGGAGTTTTCTATTTTCTGCAATGCCATTTGGTAGCAAGCGTTACGGATCTATCAAGCCATGAATAGCTGTACTTTGTCCAAGTGAAATGTTGCAATGTAATTCCTTCATTACGTCACGCGGATGCTACATCTACATATCACAAGAAGAAGTTAAGTTTGCAGATCATGCCCCTGCCCGTAAGGCTTGTCTCCTCTCCGGTCATCGGACAGCTCAAAGCTTCAGTCCCTGATCGCTCGCACTGACGGCCGGCCTGGGCAGAAGCCGCACGCCGAAGTCCAGGGCCAATGAAGGCCTGTAACTGCGTGCAAGCAACGAATATCACCAGAGACATGCATCCCATGGCTTGTCGACCCGCTTGCTAGGTAAGTCTATGAATCCACGAAGCATGCGCCGCTGCCGTGCTATGCTCCCTGGGCATCAAGGGCAGCAAATCCTCCTGTCAATCAAGCGCACTAGACGGTTTTTGGTGTTTGTCGTCGACGATCTTCCCACGCAGTCAGCTGCAGTAGTCATATGATCAGCACTTAAAGCCCACATTCCCAGCACGGGAAATGACCCCCGGGGATGTGACAACTGCTACCCGCTCCATCAACCCGGTCGCCTTGGATGTCCAAGGGTGATCCCAGAGCCAAATTGGTCGTGGGCAATCACTATCAATCCTTGATGGTTCTGAAACACCTAACAGGCTTCCTCAGCGCCGGGGGGGCCCTGCCTTGTCAATCTCCACCCGTTGGAGTGATAACGGCTTCAAAGTCCAGGCTTGAGAAGATTGCGGCAATCTCAACGTCGTGTCTGATGGGTCTGCTCTTGATTGTTTGACTGCCGGCATACCACGGCGCTGCGAAGCGGTGCAAGCTCTGAGAGCTACCACCCATATAAAATTGCAGATATAAATCAGTTGATACAGGTTTTGGGCCAACCAGCAGATTGCCGGATAGAATTAATAAAGTACAGGCCATGTTTTTGAAATGCGTTGTACGGTCTTCGTAGGCTACGCGCCTCATAGAAGACGCAATGCATTCACACGACGTGAGACATAAGTTCGGCATGTTAGTCGTCTCTTCGACTTTGAAATGGAGACCATATCCACATGCAATCCAAACTATTGTCTTCGCCTGCAGGGCATCCTGCTGCTGGCTGTCTCCTCGTGACACCAGAATTCCGCCGGGTCGGGCTTCCTTCTCCAGAAGATCTTGCTTGCACTCGCCCCATGTCGAAGCGCTAGAACCCGGAGAACGGTCGGAGCGGTGGGACGTAGATTTACGGCAAGCGACGATCGCTGCTGTTGTAGGCGTGTAATTCGCGAGATGCGTCCCTCGGGGGCCCAACACATGATCGACAACAGATGCTCCGTGCCACGGCGATGTCCATGCTTCCTACTAAGATCAATGAATGCGCGCAAAAGCGCAGTTCTTGTCCGAATCAAGCCGTTCGTCCGCGTTGAATAGGTCCCTGCGATGCTGGATCAGTCATCTAGTGGGTATGCCAGGTCTATTACTTTGATCCTAGCACAAGGAAGCAGATAGGGTTCGGCCGATCGTGGGTGTAGTCATTGGCTCCAATCAGGGCTGTGGATTGGAACCAAAGCACATCAATGGGGGTCCTGAGAAACTCTGAGCAGAGCATGCCAACTCCAATGTCATGGGGATCGTCGGAACCTCGTTGGTTAAGAGGGTAGATAGTTGGTTGAGGCACGAAATGACTTGCTACGTTGCTTCACCTACCGCGGACGGGACGCGCACGGCAGAAACAAGCCTCA
Source organism: Paramyrothecium roridum (assembly GCA_003012165.1). Taxonomy (NCBI): domain Eukaryota; kingdom Fungi; phylum Ascomycota; class Sordariomycetes; order Hypocreales; family Stachybotryaceae; genus Paramyrothecium; species Paramyrothecium roridum. The sequence goes on from PXOD01000447.1 coordinate 18,444, forward strand.
TGACATCGCATTGCTTTTGTCATCCGTGACTGCCTCGACATTGGCACAATGCGGTGTAAGAATAGGAGATTGATATTGGCGCATCGATTTCAGCAGATCTTAACTGCACCCACGTAGACGGTCGCTAAGATTATCTGCGACGCTGCACACTACCAGACCTGACATCTCCCAATAGTCTGCACTCGGTGCTTACACCGGTCTGCGTGTCGTAGCATTGTGGGCTGCGGCGATCGTGTGCCGCAACGCTCAGAGCCCTTCCTTGCCTTGATCCATGCGCGAATGCTTGCAGAGAGGCGCTGTCCAACAGGTCGGCTTCTGGTAATCTTCTTCCGTTCCTGCATGGCGCATCCGTGTGCAGCTTCTTGCTGATGCTTGAACGAGGTGACATTCTTGCTGACTGGCCCTTGAAAGACCTTCTGGTAATCGCCTTCATCTCCGGGTAGGTTGGCTAAGGTGAGGCATGGGAATCTCCCATTCGTTCAACAAAGTGGGTTTTGTTTACTGTACTGTTGCAATGGTGGTGATCACTCAGCCGTCCTTCGGGCATCGCCTTTCCCGACATGTCGAGCGTCTCAGCCTTTCGATTACCCAATCAGGAAACACCAATTTCTGCATTTGGCTTTCAATCACACTGCATGCAGTCTGCGTGGCTTTGGTAATCACACGTACAGCCTACTCGATGGATCATGCCCACGGCTATAGTGTCCGCCTCGTTGCGGCTTGCTTGGGCGACGACGTCGCTGGGGCGACTCGGGAGCGATGAAGCACTATCCTAGCACGCGTCCAAATGCTTTGTGATCGATTGTGCACGAGCCCACGCGCCTAGTCGAACGGAGCCGTCCAGAACCCCATACAAAACATTATTGTCAGATGGACCACAAAAACAGTGCACTTGCAAGCCTATATCTCAAGGTCTTCGTGCTATTTTGGGCAAAATGATTGGAAGACTCTGACCCAGACCTACCCTGTAGATCTTCCAGGCCTGCTTGTAGGGTAGAGGCGACGAGACTGCCTCGTCGTATTCCTGTAGTCTTGTGTATGATTTGTCCTGTCGTCTCTAGTGGAGGCAGTTCTGCTGGTCAATTGACGTCGAATGGACTTTGCTGCTAAAGACGGGACATTGTCCTGCCAAAGCAGATCTCCCCCAAACTGGCCAAAGGGCATGCACAAGAATTTGATCCACGTCTCCATCTTAGTGTTCGACGGTGATCAACTCGATGATTACTGATAGCTGGTAAACGAGACGACGTTAACAAACTTAGATATTCGTTCAGGCCAGTGGCATTCGCTTTCCACAAGCATCCGTCAGCTTGCAATCCATCGATCGACCCGGCCAAGATCACGAAGCAACCAATCACGCTAACGAATGAATTTACAGTCCGCTGGGTAGTGGCTCTAAGCTGCATGCTCGACCACCTGCTCTTTTCTGTCCAACCCGCGGCATCCAATTTGGTGCTTGATAAAGTTGGACACAGCATGGCAGATCGACTCACCGATTGTTCTTACGGGTTTGACTCGAGTATGGCGCTCGGACGTAACATGGCTTGTTATGATATTCACAAGGCCAGATCGAAGAAATTGCCTTTTCCATACAGTTATTGCGTCGGAAAGTTTCCCACATGATTTTGCCTCGGCGGACTACATTTATCCTCTGCCGCTGTGGGTAACGGAAACCGCGTCATGATGGAGGAGTTTGCAGTCCGTGGTGGAGCCTGTCCCGGGAGCGGACGGGCAATACGGGACAAGTCGGTACGTCAAAGATCCCAAGTGGCCATAGCTCTGCAGGATGCAATGTGCAATGTGGTAGTTTCGGGACCTGCATGAGAAACCGATCCGTCGCACTGGCTAGCTGGAAACCAGATGTTTTAGTCTGTGCTGTGGTGCCTGCGGTCGTTGACTAGGCCACATCGTGTGGGAAGCTAACAACGAAAGCTCCAGGCTTGAAGCATCGGCAGACTTCCGTAGTCAGTGTAGACATGGGGGTTAGTCGGCGATCACAACGAACCACAAAGAGATTACTAGGCAGCTGGTCAACAGCTGGGACGCCTAATAAGCACAGCCCACACGGAAGTCATTGCTGCCGGAAATGGCGTATGCTGCCTCCCAGAAACTAGAGTGTGGAACCGTGCACGTATAAACGAAGGATTTGGCTGGATCGTAGATTCAATCAGCCCGCGCACTGGCTACTGGGGCCATTCTGAACACTGCAGAACCGCCATGTACCGGTAGCTTACGATCCGTCCGAAGACTACATTGTCTGAGGCCTGGGAACTTGTCTTGACGACCTTTGCCTCTGCGTAGATAATCAAGTGTCTGATGTGGGTAACTGCCGAGACGGCCCATCCGGCAGGAGCTGAACACGGTCCGGACACAAACCCAAGCGCCATTACCCCGGCACTTCCTGAGTGAATCGCAGACTAAGCGGCTGATCTAGCCAGAGAGCAATGCTCGTGTCCATATAGGCATACAATGGTCTAGCCGCGGGACTCGGGAAGTGGCTGGTAGTCTGAAATGGATGCATCTACTGTCGCTGATTGAACTAGAGACGGGTGAAAGTCGCGGTTAGGATCTGAGGCTGGGCGCATGTGGCGCGTGCTGCCGGTATGATATAAAGTAAAACCCTATCGACGCTTTGGCTTCGTGGTTGCGATTGGCCGGGGAATTGAAATGGTGTAGCCGTTTGTATTGACCGTGCCTGGTATTAGACACGATGAAGGGTGTGGACAGCAGCTTTGGATACGGCAAAAATTTCCTCCAATCGTGGGTTTGCAATGGCAGGGCCGCTATTTGGCTTGGCCTGCTCGTTGGTTCGTGAAGTTGTACCGTAATTAGGTACGAAAACCTTGTCGGAGCTAACTATACCATGCACATTGCCGGGGTCGTGGTCTGAGAGGGTATTGATTTGGCTCAAAGGGTCCTTCGCCCCAGCTTTCGTCAGGGTGTTTGAATAATCGCAAGTGCCGACCCAAGTATGGCCTCCGTGACTAGGCGGAACAAGCAATGACCGATGTTAGCGGTGTAAGCCGAGCGGTGTAGTTTGGCCTCAGAAACAAGCTGAGACATTGACGTGATGGCCCCTGATCAACTGCTGAATATGCTTGCAGGCCAACGGGGAAGTCTTTCCGGAGCACCACGCATCGCTCACTTAGTCCAGTTAGTCAGTAACGGTTGTTGGCGGTCTCTGAACGTAGGAGCCCACTGACAGGAGGCTGAAATGAGCAATCAAAGAGGTGTTGCCCACTCCACATGTGACCTTGTTTCGATGGTTAGATCCGGAGGTGGTCCCCGGCCTCTGCATATGTTTACGGATCCGCCGAGACCGACCCACGAGCCGGAGTTGTGACAATTGCTGTCATTTCAGTAGGGACTTTCTTACCGGTAAGCTTCCACTGATATCTTTGACCCTGATTATGTCGCATAATCAGATGGGGGTCGAATAAAGGAAGTTGTAGAGGAGACTGACTAGTTGAAATGTATCGTATTCACATGCTGCGACGCCGGATAGGACGCGGCAATGCTGGACGTCTGAGCCAAATAATGTCAAGAAAGGCCCAGATCTGCGTGTTGTTGCTCTTAGAGCTCTCTAGCAAATAATAGTAGATAGGCGCATCCCGATCGAATATCGTGCTTCGCAACATTCTTTTGTCTCGATCCGGTCTGGCCGGGTTGGCATCTAGACCCGAGCCTTGACACGAGCCAGGGAACACGAGTACCCAAATTGATCCAAGAATTGATAACCAGGGTTTAGTCAGAGCCAACCGGGAACCGAGGACCACGCCCATGGACCGCTTTGTAACCAGTGGAGTTTCGGAGGCATCGGCTGCAATCCCTGCTGTGGAAGAATTCAAAGATATTGGCCAATAGACACTGGCATGGTCTGGCGACGAGCTTGAAGCAAAGCAACAAAATCCCCTGTCCCGAGGTGCGTGGCGAACTCAAAGCAGAGAGGGTGGATGCTTCTTGTTCGGCGAACCAAAGAAACGTAAAGCTGAAGAGAGAAGAGAGAAGAATACTATAGTACGCTGTGACGCGGCCCCGACGTCCAGTACCAAACGGGTAGCACAGGCAGTGGCGTCTGGTATTGAATGGGCCCGTCTTGTATTGAGCTGAGTGTGGCCGATGCGACGGTGGCAGTTACGGATGGTTTATTGAAAAGCGTGCAGGGGCATCACCTTTTAGGTAATAACTGTGCTGCGAGGTCGGTCCAATTGCGACATGCATCGATGTGACGATTGTAACCGATGTGCAGCTGTTAAGCTTATCCACCAAATCATTATTCGCAGCTCTATCAACCACCGTCGCCTACCGTATACTGTAAGCGCTCGATGAACACCACCACTTCAGCGACCAGTCGCCCAATATCGACGCTGGCAGGGCGACACCGCATCTGGTTGCCCGACTGCATGAGTGTTTGGTCAAGCTCAACACCCACCACTCGGAGTCGGGGACACCCGCACCGAATCGGACACATGCCTGGCGACCGGTGAGCGTCGAACGACCTGCGTATTGGCAGCCAACGGCGGCCGTCTACAAACACTGCATTGTGATGAATGCAGCCCTGCCACTGCGAAGTCAGATGAATGTATGCTGCATCAAACAGTCCCATTACTTATGTATGTATGCCCGTAACCATGCCCAAAGGTCTCAATCATTGGATGTTTGATCCCACCTCCGGAAGCGCACATCCTGCCGACCCGAACGCAGGGGCGGCAAGATGCATGAGCCGTTGCCGTTTGCCAACCCATGCATAGTTGAAGAAGAAAATCATGCATGACGGAATGGCACCTGAAGACGATGCGTGTTGTGTGACGCTGAAGCAAGGGTGCGTGGGCGACAAATCACAAAAAGGCGGCTCCTTACTTGGGACAGGCGGTCCCATCCCCGTGGAGCTTGCTGCGTCCAACCATTTGGGCGAAAAGCTGGTCATGGTTATCTCGATCAGAATGCGCACTGAGCAGACGTTCTTCGGGGAGCTGCGACAGCCGTGCGTGCACGTTGGCCAAATGCCCGAGGAAACAAGGCGCTGGCGACATGAAACTCGTCTCAAGCCCTAGGAGACCCGAGCTTGGCGTACGTGATCAAGCACTGGGCGTGTCAGAGTTGCCTCTCACAGCAGATCAGACATAGCAATCCTGAAGCTGTCCGGGGGCCGTGCGGCTGCCTTTGCTCGTTTCTGGGACCCGGTCTCGCTTCCCCGTCGGCCAAAACCACAACTTTTGGTGTCTCGGCACTTCGGTAGGGTCATATGCCATGGACCCCAGCGTCGAATGGCCGAGTTGACATGCATTTTGACAGGAAGTCTTTCGTCCCATCATCCTGGGTCTAGGAGTTGAGATGTCTCGATCACCCCACGAAAAGCCCGTGGGATGCCCTGTGCCTGACACCACCCGGATCGCGTCAAAGCTCAGGAGCGCATTGTGCACGCGAGTCGGGCTGCTCCCTCCGATGACTCGCCGTTACATAGGCGGAGCAGGAAGCTGATGAGGCCATCGCGCGAACGGGCGCAAACTATTCAATTGGTTTACATGTGTTGTGTGGCCACTTGCTGCGCAGTGAGTTCAATAGTCACAACGCATGGTGACTGCATACGCCCTGGTCGGCCACTGTATGGTGGAAGGCTACCTTATTGCAGGAAGTAGAAAATTGGGGAATCCTCGCCTCCACGACCTGTAGGATCAGAGTCACGTTTCCTGGCGTTACATCACACGTTCTGTGGCTGGGACACGGGCGTAGCCTCCATTACCACGCTGTGGGATCGGTAACAACCAACCTCTCAGTTTGCGCGTCGGCGGAATGAAGCTTTGGCATTGCTGATCTTACAGAAAAGAAACGGCCGAGACTTTGACAGGCGCTGACGTTTTGGATCACTGTACGTGAAGCAACGAGCAGTGGGGAATAACAGCCATCTCCCTCTCTAGAGAAAAGAGCACAGGCGTTGGTCCGCGCCAGTCAGTGCCCACTTGAGCAGGCCCTAGCTTTGCTTTTCCACCGCGGTACTGGGCAAGGCCTGGGCCTGGATGAAGAGAGGGGGTTGAGGAGGGATCCCCTTCCCGGACAACGGTGCGGTTCCACAACCTCCAGCGGTCCGCAGCCGAAAGAAGCCTCTATTTTCCCTCGCGTTCCCCCCCACCCCTCCAGGAAGATGCCGGCCAAGAATTGGTACCTGCAGCGGTTGGCTTGGGCTTGCAAGCCTTGCGTCTTGCTCTGGATCAGTACAGTAAGCTGGGCGAGGGGGGACCTTGTATGGTTCAACAAAGATAACAAGATAACGTGCTGAGATCTCGGCCGTCCCGCCGTTGCCCGGCACGGGAGAAACGCCTCCAAATCGCGGATAAAATTGGAATCCTTAGAGGTTGGGTCTCAGATGAGACCAAGCTTTCCGACCGCCTTGTCTTGCAAGCCCGACTTGGACACGCTGGCGGACGCGTGCGCTGCTCCGTGCGATATGGGTGCGCATGCATAAAGGTATGGAGGTAGGCAGTGGGTGCTGTAGGGCGGAAGAGAAACGAGCCATGTTCGTTCCAGCTGCCATGCAAGTGCTGTCACAAGTCCGCTCCTACAGCCCGTATGTACCGGCCCTGCGGAAACGGCCAATTGTTCTACGCGTCTTCTGGACAGAATGAGACGTGGGTGCACCGACAGCACTGACGGAAAACCAGGCGAGCGAGTCCCCGCCGAATCCTGCTTCCCCGACCCCTGGAGGAGGACTGGGTCGGAAAAGACCGTACATGATCGAGTGGATTTGCCGGAACGGCACACCTTTCCTGTCGCGCAGTTTTGTAATGGTGGTAATTAGTAGAGGACGAATGAGTAGAGAAAATGAAGAGGACGTGGGGTGACAAGATACGAGATGTCGGCCCCCACAGCAACAGCCTCTGCTCGAGTCCTTCCTTTCCTTACCTACCTTACCTACCTTACTTACCTGTCTTACCTACTAGAGTACTAACCTTACCTTACCTGACGTACCTTCATGTGCTGTAGGGGAAGGCGAGGTAGCCTACCTGCATCACGTTTACTGGGGCTTCCTCCGCTGAAGAGCACCAAGAACGCCCGTGTCGATGTACGAGGTTGCATCGTCCCGAATCCAAGCTGCAATCCCGGTACCACAAATGGGTTAGGCCAAGGGGCCCATCAACCAGTATCATCAGCAGCCCCCTGAGGGTGAAGGTGGTAGTGAGTGAGTCGAGTGGGGAGCCAGCGCCCAAAGTGACTTATCCCTGCGCTAGCTGGTGGCTTTCTAGTTAGCGTGTCCGCCAAACCGCAACCCCTTCCACCTCCCCACCCTCCCTTTTCGGGCCACACC
>PXOD01000448.1:0-88319 GCA_003012165.1 Paramyrothecium roridum
GGGGGGGGGGGGGGGCGTGATATCTTGAAGGAAGATGAAGATGAAGAAGATGAAGATGAAGAGAGACTCGTCATCCCTCCAAGACTGTGGATTCCGAGGTAAAAGTCTGGAGGCTTGTGGTGGAATGGCTGCTGAAAGGTATTGAAATGACGCCTGCCAATCAGAATAGAGGAAAAGGCGCATCGACCCCACAGCTGGAGGGAGAAGAACCTGCAGCTACAGACGCAAGCCCCAAATGTGGCCAGGGGATTTAAGTACTCACAAGTCCCGAAACTTTTTCCCTCTTAATCAGCTCGTTGGGTACAAGGTGAGCCAAGACGTCGAGCCAAGACGTTGTATAAACCACATGCAAACACTGCAGCGTATCATCGTCATTTGTTCCACGGCGCCTGACACCAAAGGCAGTGTCCTTCAGCCGAGGCCATGCAGGCTTTCTGGGCTTCTTCTTCTTCATTACCTTCTCTTCTCGGTAACTAAGACTCCTCATGCTAAGAATGATCACTCGTGCATTGGAAAGTGGCGCGGGCAGAGACAACATTGGCTCATGCTCCTTCGAGCAACCGTCTGAATTAACACACTGGCTATATGCTGCGTGAATGTCCCGCCAAGGAACAAACGCACGACGCTACCACTCAAGAGGGTACTGCTCCGGACGAAGACCAAAGAACCCTTCCTCCGGCAGAGAATACAACGATGCGTTATTGTTGTATAGCTGGTAATCAACTCCCACCCGGGGCACGTCGTTTCCCCACCAGCCCAAATCGGCTCCTTGGCCCGCCCCAAAGGAAAAGACGAGCGTGACAATGAGACCGGAAACCGCCACACCGACACTGAGGCCTGCGAAGACAAGGTAGGCGTACTTACCCCACCATGCCGTGTATCGACGCTTAAGGTAGTACTGGAAGAACCAGGCGAGGTAGATGCCGAGAGTCGCGTATGTCAGGTTGTTGTTGCCCGCCCATTCAAAGGCGCCCGACATCGCGATGGCCGGGTGCAAACACTCCAGCACGGACGCTGCTGGGGACCAGAAATACCGGTCAAACATGGCAAAGCGCTTCTCCTCTGTTCGGGACTTCAGGTACAGTCGCACGCGCGGCAGGACCTTCTCGCTTGTCACCCAAAAAGCGCCCAGTACGGCGCCGATCAAGAAACACCAGGGAAGAATTGGATAGACCTTGAACATGTTGTTCGTGCCAAACGCGCCAAACAAAATAGTCGACGACCAAACGGAATGGGCATAGGCGCAAACCATGTACTGCTTGTTGTTCCATTGACAAAGCGTGCTGTCCGAGTTGGCGTAAACCATGAGCAGCTCGATAATAGCACAGTAGATGAAGCAATTGACAATGACGGACGAAACGTGACCCCGGAACACTGCACGTGGTGGGATACCCGCGTAGTGCGCCTTTTTGAGGTCAGCGCTGAAACCACCAGCCATCTGCTCAAACGCGGCGCCCAGCATGAGAATGATGAGCTGTGGAAGTGGCTGGCCCGGAAACCAGATGCCCGGGAGGACTTGCCAGATGACGTTCAGCGCGATACCGGTGTTTGCTATCGACTCAATGATCACCCACGGGATCGTCAAGACGGCGCCAACGCCCGTGATGCCTAGGATGGACCACCACGGTGTCTGGGTCGGCCAGGCCGTCAGGCTGATGATGGATACGGCGAAACCAAAAAGAAATACGATACCATACCACCACTCGGGCACTTCCTTGTACTTGCGCATCATTCGCGTGTGGCCATCGGAAAAGCCCGTGTAGATACTTCGGCGCTTCCACGTGTTGACAGCCATGCCCACAAAAGCCTTCTTGATCGGTCGCCAATACTTGGTGAAGACGTAGACAATGGAAAAGGTATAGTAGACAAAGTTGACGCCCGTGGCAACAAGATTGGCTATGGCATAGTAAGGTGGGCCGTACTCCTTGTAATTCTCGACATTGATTCGCTGGTTGTCATTGAGCACCTTGGTGATGTTGTACTGACCGCCAGTGTTGTCAAACACGCCATTGGAGTTGATGGGCATGTAGGCGGACCAAAACGCGTTCTTGTAGTACATGATGATGATCAAGACGCCGGCTAGCGCTCGCATCACGTACTGCTGCAGCTGCGCGAAAAATGGAGAGTCCATGGCTTTGATACCGGAGACGTTGGGATCCCAGCTCGAGATGGGGTTGAAGCCCATGCCGCCGTACGAACCAGTGACGGCAGCGAGGTGAAAGTTGTTTGGCGAAATCCAGGTCATCCAATTGAAGAGGCGCATGCCAACGAAGAATTGGTTCGGGATCCAGTAGTAGATGAGGAAGATTACAGACGACCAGACGAATAGCCGGTATCGCGACATACTCCAGCCATTGACCCTCTCCCGTTTGTTATCCTGGGTGATGAGTGTTCGGTTGAGAGCAAGTGTAGGGAGATTTCTGGGCCAAACGGCCTCGATTGGGTAAACGCTCAGGCGACGCAGGATACCAGCCATTCCAAGGCCATACACCTGATTCGCCAGCGCCAGCATGACGTTGAACCCAAAAGTAGCCCACCGCTGGTTGAAGAAGACGGGCATTCGCAGCACCAGGAGGCCAGTAAAGTTACCAATGCCGGATGCACCGGTGAAGATGATCGTGGAAAACAGCTGCTCCTTGCTCGTCCAAGGCCCGGGGTTCAAGGTGTAGCGCGTGCCGCGAAAGGTGAAGCCCCAGTCGGGAAGGATGTAGGCCATTGCGCGGCCCATCGGTACGAGGAGGAGTTGCACGACCGAGCCGGGGATCGAGATGCCCGGCTGGCGGGAGAAGAAGACTGAACAGACATGGTCAGCCGAGGCTCACAACAAGCGTATGAAACACACTCACAAGTATTGACCGAGGTGCAGACGATGACCCAGAAATATCCCAGGATGTAGGCCCGAACGCTCTCGCATGCCTCGTCCACATCGTCGTAAGGCAGCGTCACGGCGCGCACCTCTGCGTACGGAGACCAGTTGCTGTAGAGGCCCGCGCGCTTGCACACCTCGTAGCTCCACTCGCCGTGCTCCATGCCGCACGCCTCGTTGCCCTCGATCAGCTCGCGGAGCCGCGCCATCATCTGGCGGTCGATGGTGTAGTCGTCCCTTTGGCTGACGAGCAGGCTGCGGAGGACGTCCACCGACTCGTCGACGTTGAGGGTCAGGACCGAGGCGGCCATGCGATCCACGTCGCATCCCGCCGGCAGCGACTCGCCGCCATGCTGGCCGCTGTATTCGGCCTTGAGGCGTTCGAGCCACTCGAGGGGCGGGAACTGCTCGGGCGAAGTAACGCGGCTTGTCTTTTCCGTGTACTCGAGAACACTCTCGTCCTTGCCAGACGGCGGCCCGCCTCCCGCCAAGACGGGATCGGCTGGCATGATTTCAGAAGCTGCGTTACACAATCCGCGCTGCTGGATTGTCTTCAAACCACGGCCCTGGGGTTCGTGATGGGAATCCAACCATTAAATAGCCAGACGGTGGCAATTTGTAAGACATGCCACGGATGTCCCCATGCCACGGCTCAGATTGCAAGGTCGCAGAACATACGTTACACTCCTTGGGCATGGACCGTCGTTGATAGGCTCTTCGCCTAATAGTTCCAAGCGAAACCCACTCATGATCAACAATCGATGTTACTCCTTTCCACCCAAGGTCGAACCAGGGGTCACACGGTCACACTCGCTACCCCGCCTTGCCCGCAATCATCTCCGCATGCTGCAAATTCCAATGAGACTCGGGAATTGGCTATTCGGTGTTGGTTGGTCTGCTGCACGGCCTTTACCTTGGTTTCTTCGGCAGACTCATGCGGATCATCGATTGAGGGCTATTGGCCCCCCGGCCTGCATTTGGCCGAGCCGGGAACCCCTCTCTTGCTCGTGCGATATCGTCCGGCAGCAGTGCTTCGCATCTGCATGGCTGTGGCGGATTGCGCGGCTTATCATAAGGTGTGAAAAAGGACTGATGGAATGTCTTGAGGGTTGGTAAGGTGGTCTTGCTGTTGAATCTCGGTGATCGGCCTTGGCAGAGGTACACTGAATAGAGGATTCTCAACATGGGCAGACAGAATATGGCACTCCTTCCCGAAACCCCTTAGTGCCCTCCAGAGCAGTGACTGTTTCTAGCCAGTTATTACTTGCAACTAAGAAGTAACTGGAGGAGGCAAGCCTAGGTCCGTAGGATCATAAAACAAGTATGATCCATGAATTAGATCTATGTCGAGTCTATCCAACTTTTACGCCAACTTTTACTCTGGGACAATGATTAGACACTGGGGTATGAGTCCAACTCGTAGATGGGAGCTTCTTGGCCCCTGGAAGAACTTGCACGCTCAGAGTATTCTTTGTTGTATCCCAAGTCTTGTAAATACCTGGCTGATTCGGGATTCCCAAGCGGCTGGCCTTCTTCTTCGTCAATGTATCGTAGCACCACAGTCCCCAGCCAGTTACCGAATCGTGCATTGTGCTTCGGATTGTCTGAACAACTGAGTCGTCGATGGTGGTCTCTCCTGTAAGGCCCACGTCGCCAAAATTCCGGGGTGAGGAGAGGGCTCAAGATGGGCAGAGTGACGCTGATAAGCCCGACGGCGGTTTCGCGAAAGCCCCAGCGGTTGATGTTGATGACGGACGGTGAGCCGCCCAATGTTGTGACCGCGCGCACAATCGCTGTTGAGATTACGAAGACTCCCGATGATAGGAGCAACCCAATGCCAATCTTGCGACGCAGGGACACTCTCAAATGCCAGAGGATCGGTACAGGTATCGCGAGGAGAGCTGCATCCGTCACCACGTTCAACCACACCAGCGTCCAGAAGTTCTGCGGTCGGAAAGTGCAATTTGGCCCGGGCAAAGGATTGACCCGCCAATTGTCGCTGTACCTGATTCGATGCCGTCAGCAAATCTTTCCACATGGTGTTTTGGGGTCGGCGCTTACGGTCGGCAGCTGAACGTAACGGTGAGGCATAGAATGATGTACGACATGCCACACATCCAGAACAGCGAGCGCAGCGTTCGTCTTCGAAGTATGCCTCCAAACGTAATGCGCCTATAGAAAAACAAGACTGTGAACTTCAACACCCCTGTCGACCCGGGTTCAGCACGCGTTCAACAAATAACACAGGAAAGCCTACATATCAAGCCTGGGTACGTGTACCAGGACAAAAATTCCAACTTCGATCCAAGCTCCAACCTTTGGATATCTTCGTCCAAAAGCGTTGGAACCACATCAGCGGTAATGTCGATGTTGGCGCCCGTGTGGTAGGTGACTTGGACTATCCAAGCATTGACAGTGTATAATATCAGATACTGCGGCCTTTTAGACGAGATTGCGGCCTACAAAAAACAAATCTTTCTTACCGGGATATTCAGGTAATCATCGCCATGCAGGCCTCGGATTCCAACAGTCCTTAGCCTGACGGCGAACCGAAGCAGTATAAAAAAAACGCCAATGCCGTACCACGCCTAGACGCCACATGAAGCTGTTACTTTCCACAATGTTGACTTAATCGACGTGTGGCAAGGAGAAGTCAACATACCCAAATCTCTGGCAGATAGCTGTCATCTTTCTCGAGATAAATCTTCGAGCGTGATTCCCACATCCTTCTGCAGTCAGCACTCTGTCCACGAGTCCGGAAGCAGCGGGAGTCGCGAACCAGGCGACGGGCGAGATCCTCAAGGCAAAACGGGTGCGCTGGTCGAAAGTATAAATATGATAACGGAAATCCTCGGGTTTAACAAGTCAGTCACATGATAAATCCACGCGGGCGACGACCAAAGCGATCAGCTCTACGATGGTTCCATGCTGGTGAGACGATGCGAACCTTAATCTCTGCCGCCCTCTTGGCAACGTGCCGCGCCGTGAGCTGGGGCCATTCGAGGAGGATTAAAGTCATCCTCGGGTCATGGCCTCTGATTGTGGCCCGCCCAGAACCAGCCTCTCGGCACTTGTGTATATTAAAAGCTGTTCCAGAATACAGTTTTAGCTTTAAGCAGACTTCCAGAAGGATAGTGGTATATTCTAAATCGGAAAAGCAGCGCACACCCCCACACATCCGGCTTAGAGCATGCAATCTTCTCCTTTAGTGCGACAGAATGGAGAGGGCGCAGGAGCGCTTGGCCGGTATGAAGTTTTCCTTTACAGGACTATAAGAGCAGAAAAGGGCCTCTTGAGCCGTTATGCAGCCATGGTAAGACACCTAAACAGTAACATGAGAGCTATGTATAGAAATGCAGCTGTACCTGCACCCTTAAATTGGCACATGGATTGTCAAACTCGCTGATCCATGGCATCTCTTGCACTGACATCATGAGCCGATCCCAATCCCATCCCCGCGTCCTTATTTCAGAAGCGATGAGATCCGCACTGGAATTTTGTTGCGCCGGATCGCAGGCGCTAATACCACAAATGATAAGCAGCCAGCTTCGTATCACTAGGCCGTCGAAAGCACCCAGAGCGTCCTCCTCCACAGGTTGGACGTATAGTAAATCAAGTAAAGTCGATACATAGGCCGTAGGAGACCCGGGGAATGATCCGCAGCGGCGCTTTATGCAGATGATCCAGAGGATGGCGCCTAATCGTAAGGTCTCGAAATTCCCATCTTGGGATATGACCCCTGGTTCTGTGGAACAACTAAGCAGGCGATGCGCGATGGGATTGGTTCGAAGCTCAATGTACACAGCATCTGCCCACAATGCATCGCCTTTAAGCGCCAAGTCAGCATTAATTAGAGCGGCGACGGCGTTGAGCTCAGTTATACAAGATGCAAGGTGCAAGTCATGGGTGTCCATCGTATCTTTCGGCTCGATAACACTGGATAGTGTTACCAGTTGAGTATGTGGGTATGCGCTTGGGTAAATGGGCGGTATAAGATCCAAAGGGGGCGGGAATCGTGGCCTCAATCCATAAAGAAGAGCAGCGGTAATGTCTATCCTGTAAAGGAAATATTAGTACGTTAGGGATGCACGGGCTGGCATAGAATGCGGCCTGTTCATTACCAGAATATCATCAGCCTCAGCTCATTACGGCCTTGCAGTTGATGAATCCCTCCTCGAAAAGTGATGAGCAATTCTAATCCACGTAGGTGGACGAGTGCTTGGTTGAAGTCAGAAGATATAAACTGCTTCAAAGTCAGCATCAAGACGAAATGGGAGACCTTCGTTCACAGAAGTTTATAAGGTGGCTCACATTGTAGCAAATGATTGCCACAACTGCACGAATGACAATGTTTGCCGCCTCTTGCGCTAAATGGGGTTTCGCGAGGTAGCTTTCTATGCATGATATTGTAGTCGAGGAGCGCTCCAGGGCCATTAGCTTAAATTTCGAGGACAATGCCTTGGAAACGCCACTCAAAATATTGGGGCTCGTAAAAACGTGCTGGAATTGATGAAGAAAGCGGGAAGACTGGAAAGCAAAGGGGAACCAAAAACCCTTTGTCAAATAATCTGTCCAAAATTTGAGCAAGTATCCATTCAAGAGAGGGTGTAAATGGTTTTATCTGCTCACTTGGATCTGCAAGGTTGCTCCCGGCATGCAGCAACAAAATCATTCCGTAGGCAGAAAACATGTCGTCTTCCCATTGACTCTCCAAGGTAAGTAGCGGATGCTGCTCCCAGAAAGGTGGCACTAGAGCCAGAAAAGTCTCGTAGTAAGAAGAGGGAGACCACGATTGGTAGGACGTTACGGATGCCGAGGGAGCGTCCACATCGTCAAGGTCTTGCGACTGCGGCTGCTGTGGCTGTTTCGTCGGCTTTCTCCGTTTCGGGGGTTCTGGGAGATGGATAACAGCATCAAATTGAGGATTGCTCGGAGGTTTCCGCCGTTTCTTGCCTATATCAAGCATTACATGACGATGGATTTTCGTCGTCGTAGTTTTATCACGCAGGTGGACATGGGTCGGGCCTGTAGAGTGGACGAAGAGAAACGGCTGTTGCCGTGTTGGAGCACCTGTGCTCATACTCATGAGATTTTTAGACTTGCGAATGGACGCACCAAGCAATGGCGAACATATATTGGTCGACCCTAAGTGGCTTGCCCAATACTTAGGCAAAGTCTTAATAGGACGCTCGGTGATGTCGATGCAGTTACTGTTGGCCTCAATTAATTGTGAGCATTCGCCAGCATTGCCACCCACAGCTTGGATTTTGTCAGCATCTCTTTTCCCTTGCTGCCTGACCTCATTAGTAACTTGCACGGTGGCATAATTAGACGCTCCAATTGGTTAGGAAAGGCCCCGCATGAATTCCGCTAGCAGATATCACGCATGGTTTTACCACCTTGGAGACTGGGACCCACGAGTTCCCACACCCTTTCCCAACGAGGTAATAGGTCCCTTGTTACTTGCAGCCGAGCTAGCCAATTTACGAACATCATTGGTGTAACGAATGATGGTTTGTCTTGTATTCCATTTCGTCTCTCCCTTGATTAACCTGGCCCTAGTAAATGACATAGTGAACGGAGGGTCTAGAAACAGATGCTACGTTGGCTGGCTTTAGTTTCCCTCTAATCTCTCTAGAGAGGGCCTCTTGGAAAAGCATGTCAATTTGGGAATCACCAGAGTCAACCCCTGACTTGTTGAACAAGCATCTATTATCAAGTTCTCACTTTAACGAGTCGTCTGAACTGAAGCGCCTTCATCTAGATTGGTAAGTTGTACTGATGCAAGTTCATGCTGAGACGGTTTCAGGACCAGCCCAGCCCGTTCGTTTGAGCCAGTCCGCGAAAGTACTCGCCGTGAGTCCTAAATCCTCCCGAGAACGGTCATCCTCGGGGTCGAAGGCACCATAACAGATTTTCTCCTTTGGAGCCGTGGCAACCCAGTCCATCATTTGTTTGACGTCCTCTCGAAAGGCTGGGCCGAGCATATTAACAGTCATGTCCGTCCACTCCTCCAAAGATAACGGAGAATGAATTGCTTCTTGTCCAGTGACCGCCGTGAAAGTTGCTGCCATTTCATCCATAGTTATCTTTGGGGTCAATACTGGGTAGATCTTTCCCTTGGTCTTTCTTTTCCCCAGAGAAAAGATTCCTGAACAGAGCGTCAATAGTGCTCAGATGATGGGAAACGGCAAAATGTAGACATATGATGAATAAAAATGGCAACTTACTGGCAGCATATCTCCCAACATCGTAGCTGGAATCAACCCATTCCGCACTTCGAGAACCGGGGATGGGCGCACAGAAGCGGACTACGCCGTTGGCTGTGAAGTACCCGAAGGTCAGCAAATTGGCTGGATAATATGGCAACATTAGTTACTCACATTGCCGTTGAGCATATTGTGCCCAGGTATGATTGCTGTAAAAAAATCCTACGTCCAGGTTTTGGAGTCAGATTCTAGTGTGTTCCCCAGAAAGTGGGCACGGGGACCGTACCAGGAATAAGGCAAGTAACGGTATCAAGCTGTTCTCTAGCAAACTGCTCGATCTTGAACTTGTTGTCCATGTGGTGCATTCGTGTGAAACGGCCCGAAGTTGCTTTGGCCATGTCAGGCATGCTGCTAAACACAAAATGCTCAACAGAGCTGCTTTTCGCAGCTTCGACAATGTTTCGGCCTGCCTCCAGTTCATGCACAAGCTCTTCCTCTTTCATGAACACCTTGCCAGGTATGAGCTCACTTATCAAGGCAAACACTCCGTAGGCCCCGCTAAAGTTCTTTCGTAAACTTTCAGGGTTATAGGAATCCCCGTAGACGACGGTAAGCCGTCCATCTGGAGTCTGTTGCTCCCCAAGAAGCTTCTGAGCTCTAATAGAGGCGGGATCCCGAGTAACAGCTCGAATCAACCATTGCTCGGGAGTGTCTTTCAACAGAGCCGCAACGACTCCGCTACCCAGACCACCAGTGGCACCCAAGACAACGATGATTTTCTGCTCCATTTGGCCAGTCATTCTGAGGATGCAAAAGTTATGAAATGGTTATGAGTAACGCGGATACTTCAAAAAGCGCGCAGATTTTTGAGAGTAGATGTGGGTATGGAAAATGGGTGATGGCTGAAGCTGGGCATGCGAATGGAAGTTCTGGATCAAGCCAGTTATAGAATTTTAGGGACAGAACATGCCATTACACTACGAACCATCTCCCCCGTCGTTGACATGCATGCAAAAGAACATTTGTAATATGATATGAGGCTCAGACACAGCATGAAATGACTTTGCTTATGAGTTGATGTCTCCACAAAAGATTCTTCCTCGTTGACGTGTCCAAAAAAGGAGAAAGGTCTATCCAAAAAGGAATGATCTGCGGACTAGCCGCATGCAACCCCTCTGTTGGGGATGTTCACTATGACAAGCACCACGCCATTCTTTCAGCCAGTAGCTTCGATACAGGTCAATTCATGGTTCTACAGATGTCTGACTCGTTCCTTGGGAAGAACTACAAGGATATGAACCGATGAAAATACCTCATAATATCTCATCACGAGCACGGCGATTACAAATGTACAATAGGGTGGAAACGATGGTAAGGGCGGCACAGGAAGGAAGTTCGGGTCTATTATCGCGTGGTCTATTGCTCTGCAAATGCTATATTAATAATGCTTGACATTTCTAATATTGATTTCATCATGTTCATAGTGGCTGCAGACGATGAAACGGATTTCGCTTTGATGTCTTTATCGAGAATAAAATGAAGTAATGCCCGTTCAGTATCCATCTGCCTCATTCAACAGTCGTCCATTTCCCCAGAACGACGGGCTTCCACACTCTGCTTAGCTCTTGAATTTTTAGCCTAAATCAGCAGCAGTTAATTCCAAGATGGGCATCAAGACTGACATTACTCTCTACACCGAGGGCACTCCCAATGGCCTCAAGGTCTCAGTTGCGCTTGAAGAGTTAGGGCTCGACTACAAGGTATTCCATTCATACTCACAATGGGAATATGAGATGCATAATCTAATACTGTATCCACATCCAGTTTCGCTCACTTGACTTCACCAAGCTTGAACAAAAAGAACCCTGGTTCCTCGAGATCAATCCGAACGGTCGTATCCCGGCCATAACCGACAAAGATGAGAACGGAAATGAACTGAAGATTTTTGAGAGCGGTGCCATTCTTGAATATCTCGTGGGAAGGTACGACAAAGACCATAAGATTTCCTACCCATTTGGGTCTAGCGAACACTGGGAAACGGCCAGCTGGGTATGTGATTCTCTTGTGTACCGGAACCCCGACTTAATTTTGTTCTCTCAACTAACCGGTATTAGCTCATGTGGCAGATGGGTGGCCTAGGACCCATGCAAGGCCAGGCAAACCATTTCGCGAGTAGGCCACCTCTGTTGCGTAATGAAGTAGCTTATGTGACTGACCTGTATCACACTTAGGGTTTGCCGACGGCGTCTATCCGTACGCTATAAACCGCTATGTCAATGAAAGCCGCCGCCTTTATCGTGTCCTTGACGCTCAGATTGCAAAGAACCCTTCTGGTTACATTGTCGGTGATCATGTAAGCATCGCTGACATTGCCTGCTGGCCCTGGGTTTGTGCCTGGAGTATGTCGTCTCGCTGCAATCTACACCATTTCGCGTCACTATATCTAACTCTGCTCATAGAGTACTCCGCAGTGCCTGGGTTGGATGAATTTCCCAACGTCCAGAAGTGGATGCATCGACTCTTTCAGCGGCCTGGGTTTGAGAGGGGCCGCAATATCCCTGGGCCCCATTACCATTGGGAGTTAAACAAGCTGTCCGAGGACGAGATGAACGAGCTCTCCAAGGCTAGGGGTTCCTGGGTCCAAGTGGGTATGAAGGGGGATGCCGAGGCTTGAGTAGTGCAGAGAAGTATGGCTCCAGAGTTAGTTACTCAACCCAGGGGACAGTCTCGTTTTATATTGATGCAAAATCACGACGTAAAGATAGGGTTGATCTTTCGATAAGTAAAGAGGCTGTTTGTGAATGCATGAGATGGTGCGATCTTTCTCGCCCCGAGACGTGACACATCCAGCACGTAGCTCCATTTTCTAACCTATCAGATCCCTGAGAAGTTGCATGTTGAACCATCATCTTATCATGAAAAGGGCTTGACTGAGATCCAGAACTAATTCATCTGGGAATATTAAGGGCATTTTCGTAGCGATAATAGGTGGATAATATTTGGATACATCATTTAGGATGGTTGGCTATCTGGACTGGTAGGCGGCAGAACGGTTCGTGTTGATGCGCTGCATAGGGGCTAATCCAGCAATCACAAAATTGCACAGCGCATTTAACCGAACTTCCTATCTGACTTAAATGAAGAAGTGATTGGCAAACTGGTCCGATATTGAGAAGCAAATTTGGGTTGGGTCTCGTAGGAATGAACAAGGGTGGATGATGCTTTTGAGGTTGACACCACTCCTCCCAGCTTGTTTTCGCCTCGGCCACACGAAAGTGAAATGCATGCAGGAGAATCGAGCTTGTCGAACTACAACCTACAAGACAATAAATGTTAATAATCGGTGTCGTTCAAGTACGTGGGGTCCTCCATTTGAATCATCCACTATGGAGACAAGGTCTAAGCTAGGGCTAGTCCACAATATTGTGGGCTATTGACTAAGTTTTCATGATGCCCAACACAATCGCGATAACTTCCAACACGGGGTAGTCGGCCTTAAGCGGAGTCCTCAAGCGGGCTTATTAGCGCATTGAAGCGTCAGATTGACTTTGACGGCATTGAGGTCAGGTGCCTCAGGCGCATCTTCTTAAGCAAGCTGCTATCGAACTTAAGAAGTCGCTGCCATGTCAATTAATCCATTACCATATTTTCTCTCAACCGAGCAGGTGCCTGAAGCGATGGGATACGTAACTATTGATCTCCTGGCTTTGGCCAAAGATGCGAATTACTTCTCGACATTGGCTGCAACAAGCATTAATGAGCCCGCAATCTCACTGCTGAGCTATCATCCTGAGTTCGAATCTCTCCTTGGCCCAAATCCACAAGCCAGCAAGATCGCAGACCTGGAATGGGAAGCTTTTCATGAGGCAGGAATTTACAACAAGCAAGATAACTCGCTCTACGTAACTTCAAATTACCAAAGCCTCCAAGACAATATCAACATTACCGTCGTTTCTCTAGATGACTACAGTATCCGCAGCACCCAATTCCCGAATGTGCAGGAGGCAAACGGTGGTACCAGCTACTATCCTCCCGGTTCAGATTGGTCTCAGACGCCTCCGCAACAGATTTACTGTGACGAGGGCGATTTTGAGAATTACTCACAGCTTGTGGCTGTTGACCCAAACACAAATACGTCAGAAGTGCTACTGACAAGCTTTTATGGTCGAAACTTCTCATCCATCAATGACGCACGGCAGCATTCCGGAACGGGCGATTTGTGGTTTACCGACGCTGCGTATGGTTACTTTCAGAATTTCAGACCCGAACCGGCCATTTCCCAGCAAGTGTATCGGTTTGAACCCGCAACGGGCACGTTGCAGGTTGTAGCGGATGGCTTCGTCCAGCCCAATGGGCTCGAGTTCTCGCCTGACGAGAAAATTCTGTACGTGACAGACACTGGAGCCGCCGGATTTGGCAACAACTTTACCCGCCCTGCGACTATTTATGCCTACGACGTGTACGACGGAAAGCGGCTAGGTAGCCGCCGGACATTCGCATATGTTGACAGTGGTTTCCCGGATGGCATACATTGCGACACGCAAGGCAACGTTTGGGTGGGCGCTGGAGATGGCGTCCACGTTTTCAGTAGTGAGGGAATACTTCTTGGCAAAATCTTTGTGGGCGAAACCAGTAATAACTTTGCATTTGCCCCCAACAAAGTGTTTGTCTTCTCGAATGCTCGTCTTTGGGTTGTCGAAAATATTGGGGCGCAAGGGAGAGAAGTCTGCAAGGACTTTGGTGTAGGCTGCTGAAGATGAATCTGGGCGTGTTTACCACGAACCATGCTTGCCTGTGATTCCAGTCACATCTACAAACTCCAAGCAAGATTAGATAAACCATCCTTATTTTCAACATATTCATTATGCAAAACCCAATGGCGCCAGTGAGTTGGTAATGTAAGAAAGAAAGCCCCGATTTGAACCGTGGCAATTCCAAGTATATGCCAACACACGTCAGATATTGCATCAGCCACCTGAATCTTTGCGTTGTTTTGGTCGCAATGAGGTGGATGCGTCTCGACTTGGGCTTAGCAAATAGACAAGGGCGCCAAATAAGACCGCGACCAGCTGTCTTCACGGCATGAGCGAAGGACGAATTGAGCAACTCGCGGCATCTCAGGCAAGCTGACGCTGAGTTGGATTCCGGTTACATCCATTTTGTATTTGGAAGCTTATACTCATCAGTTCATCAGCTAGAACGGATCAATAAGCTTCGCCTGCAGAAACCTCTGTCTCTACTATCGCAAATGCCGAGTCAGTCGCGTTATAGGGCGCAATTGACCACCAAATACGATTTCAGCTTCAGTCAAGCAAACTTAAGTATGATATATGGTAACATTCTATCTCTGCCAATTTTTGTCTCAATCCAAATTTTCAACATCAAGAGAGCGTGCGACCGATGGTTTCCTTCCACGTCCACCTACAAGCAAGGAATCTACAAGAGTTTGTGCTACCTCTCCCACGGCATACATGTGACTGATAGTTTGCCGCAGGCGATGTCGTAACATACACGGCAACCACAACGATCCTTGGCATCCATTGAAATTTGTGCATGGGTACGATTGGTCGATACATCGCGGACCGACCGCAGCTTCGCCCTCTTTTGCAAAGACTCGAAAACTTCGACATGTGGAGAATTCAGGCTCACCGAGATCGGCGACGGCTTGGATGCACGCAACATCGACACGACGGCAACGCTGAAGCCTGATGATTCTTTCGATTTGCATACTCCTACATTGGCCGCTACAAAGATAATGCCTCCTACTTCGCCAGTGATTGGCATGCAGAGAATCGCTGTTGTATTGGCTCGGCTCATCGTCGATGGCAAACAGCGCAGTATTCGTCCGTTCGTTGTCAATATTCATGATTCGCATACAATGGCTCCAGGCGTTGCATCCCGCCTCCTGACGCCCAAGCCAGGCTCCAAAGTTGTTGATCATTCTGTCACTTCTTTCAATCACGTTCGACTTGAGCCTTGCGCACTTCTCGGCCAGCTTGAGGAGCCAGGCAGTATTCGTGAGGACTTTATGCAGCAGATCGAGCGTGTCAGGGTTGGTACGCTGTCCCTGTCAATGACCAACATTGGGTGTCTCCGGATCTCTGCCTACATTCTTGCTCGTTATTTAGTCAGAGGCGTCTTGTTGCCGGGCATAGACCAGGAGAGCGCATCTAAGTCGGTTCTAACATAGATGTGAGCAGTTGAAAGCAGCCACAATTGAGAGATAATCTTTGCAGGCTTTAATTGCTCCAGGACTCTGACGGTTCTTTGAGACACTGCATAATAAGAACTCGAGACGTAGTGATAGAATCGTTGGAAGAAATCAAGAATGAGGCACAGAGCGGATTGGTGAGTGATTGTGCTCCTCAAGAACGGGAATCTTCTCAATGGGTTGCTGTCACCGTGGGACCCGCTCCGAAGAGATGGTGATTGGATTCGAAAGAGATTAAGAACAAAGAAGGGCATTAATCGTAAAAGAAGCATAACACGCATCCGCTTTCAGGGGCCTCCATACTCGGTGCGATATTGTGGGAGTCTCATAATTTCTGGAGAAAATATTCCCCATAACCCCCAGAGCCCGCGTAGACTAAGACATGGTGGTCCGTCAGCCAAGCCGGGATTGTACCCTGTCAACAAGGAACGCTACCGCTCATTCAGGCATAGACCAGGGGCCCCATCGCCAGCCAAGACGGCAATGCTATCCGATCTCGAATGTTTCCAGCCGACGTCCGTACTCGACAATGCACTTGAGCTAAGCGGAGGCCCATTTCTACATTTGCTAGCCCCGGACTGTAATTTCCCATCCATTGGAACCCCAGGTTTGGTTTTGATCATATCCCCCGGCTCACCCCACAATGTGCATCGTGGAGAGACGGACGGAAAGACGAGGGCATATCATGAGAAATGTCAGCGTAGTAAAATGCTATAAAGGGCCATGTATGTAGTCTTTACGTTAAAGCTTTCAGTCAGAGTCTCAAGGCCACGTTCCTCGTCCCTGCGCCATGGCTCCCTTCAAGGCTCTCACTCTAGCATTGCTGGCCTCTGTCGCCTCGGCGGCATGCCGCAAGACATGCGTTGTGCCCTCGTCCAACGGCACAGAATCCGATTCTGCGGCCATCCAGGAGACCTTTGACCGGTGCTCCAAAGACTCGACAATTCTGTTCGAGAAGGGTGTCGACTACAACGTATTCGAACCTATCGCTGCTCTAAAGCTGGACAATGTCATTATTTCCGTCCAGGGCAACTTGCATCTGCCTCAGAATATTCCCACAGTCCAGAAGATTGTGGCCGATAACGGCGGCAGAGTCGAGTGGTTTGAGTTCAAGGGTAAGAACGTGCAGTACATTGGATCCGAAGATGTAGGTCTCTTCTCCGCCGTCAAGGAGTAATCACAATTTCATGCTAACTTACATCCTTTAGATCACCACAGGGTGGATTTACAGCTACGGTCAAGCTTGGTGGCAAGCTAACCCCGCAGGCAGCACTGGCCTTCCCAATCGACCTCATCTCATGCGCTTGACCTTCACAAATGGTGTGATCAAGCACCTCAAGTCGCACAAGCCTATTGGCTGGAACGTCTCTGTCAAGGGGTCAAACATTACGATTTCCAATGCAGTCATTGATGCAGTTTCAGAGGATTGGAGCTTCCCTTTCAATACCGATGGCTTTGGCATTGGTGCTACCGATGTTTTCGTGACCGACTGCGTCATCTACAATGGTGATGACGCCTTTGCCATCAACGATGGCGCTCACAACGTTCGCGTTCAGCGCAGCACCATCGGATACGAGACGCATGGCATGAGCATTGGTTCCCTAGGCTCCGATGTGAACAAGTTTTACAATGTGTCCGACATTCATTTCGACGATATCACCGTTGCCGGAGGTCTCTATGCCGCTCGTTTCAAGTCCTGGGTTGGTGGCAAGGTAAGCATTGGCGCCTCGCATGCGGTGTGTTGTACTAACAGCAACCTTCACAGGGAATCACGGAGAATGTCTCTTGGACCAACATCCACACTGCCAATGTCACATTCCCCATATTCATCACCCAGACCTACACCGACCAGGCTAAGGTCGGAGATCCACGGCCCAACAATTCTTCCGTCGTCTTGCGCAACTTCAAGTGGGAAAACTGGACCGGATCCATCAACAGCTACAACCCTGGTGATGGCTCTTGCGCCTCGGATGTAAGTGCCACCCACTCCAACCATCGTTCTGCGAAGTCTCTCTAATTTTACTGCTCGCAGCCCTGTTGGTATAATGTCGGCCTCCCCGATCTCAAGCATAACGAGGCCATTATTATCGAGTGTAACGAAGAGGATTCTTGTGTCGATTTTGAGCTGAAGAATATCCGTCTCTACCCTCAAGACATGTCCAGTCCTCCTACCGTCATTTGCGAGAAGGTAGAAGCCGGTCTCAACCCTAACTTTGGCATTGAGTGTCGTAATGGAACGTTTGTGCCTGAAAATTAGATTAGACAGGCGAAAGCCCTTTAAAAGACATGATAAGCTAATAAATTATGTGCCAAAGTTGGTATAGCTCTCACAAGGAATCAAGTAGAAGATATGGTAAATGGGGATCCTAAATTTTTATTACTGTATATCGCCAATCTATCAACATTTGTAGCGTATCTGGTGCAAACTGAATGCAGTATAAGTGAAGACGATTATACCAACAGTAGGATCTCGCACAAAAGCAGCACAGCGAGATAGATTCAAGTCATGATTACCACCTGTAAAGTTCAAGTAAGAGAAAGAGAAAGAGCTATGAACCTGCTGTTGCAGCATTTGGAGGCTAGAAATGCATATGCAGGCATAAAGGCCTCTTTCGCCACCAGTTTCCCAGGTTTCCAATTTAATCATAGTTGGGACTGTGAACGGAGTGCCCATCAACCGTCCGTTTCTCAATTTAAATTAGATAAGTAAACAAAATACACACAAACATCGTACCAAGTCTAAAGATTGCTAACTTCTAGATAAGACTTGATGAAACCAATTTCGGTGGTCTATGTTCATGTATTCTAGCCCCCCCCCCCCCCCCCCCCTTCTGCCTTCCCTTCCGTCTAGAACGCTCATCACTTTGTCTCCCGATGGTGCGGTGCTGCGTGTCTCACAACACCGCAAGGTACGTACCAGATGCGTCGCACCACCAAAAAAAGGGAATCACGATATCCTAGCCAATGTTTTTTTTTTGGAGGGCATGCAAATGGAAGCTTGATTTGCGCATGTGGTTGGCTGTTTGCCATGCGCTCAAGCTCTTTTCCTTAACTCTTCTCCTCTGTTCTTCCCGAGATACCCTGCTAGGATGGCGCCAAGGACAGGCATGGTAGAACGGGATTCCACCATGTCCTATGGCTGGCTTGCTTTCTGGTTTGCCCGGAACGTCTATTCCTGTCAAAAATCTACGGGAGACTTCCGTATAGCTCCTCTCACGTCTTGTTTTCGTGTACCAGCCTACCTTTTGGTCCCCGTTGATGCGACTGGAGTCGCCCCATTGCAATCGGTGAGGATCCCTCCCTCTCAGCAGAGAAGCTCTCCGTCCCATCCCTCTTCATCCTGTCAACGCATAATGAACATGAGCAAGCAATCTGCGGATCTTGGCTTTGGGGCGGCAAGCACGGGGCAGCCACGTCAAGCTTCTTGTCCTTGTACCTCGTCCAGACAAACTTGGCTGTTTATCCCTAACGGCTCTCCGTTTCAAAACATCCCACTCGTCCCCTTTCCCAGACAAGAGCCCAACCAACCATCCCCACTCGAAACTATGCACAATGTCCGATCCCCCGCGTCAACTGTTTCAAGTTCGTTCAACTCCAAAGACTCGGAATCGAACTCGACCATTTGCCCATCAGGTTTGTGCATTGCTCGTCCAATCCTCTTTCCAGCAAACAGTCTTTGTTCCACCAAGCCTTATCTGCCCCCACCAAAGTGTTTCAAAGAAAAAAACCTTTGCTTTGTCTCATCACTCTCCGCCTTCTCGTGCTATTGTATGGGGTTGCTTGGTCCAAATGGAATCATTCGCTAGGGCCCGGGCCCTTTTCCCCCTCCCAAGCATCGCCTCCTCATCTCACTCATTTGTCGTAATCCTGGTCCATGGATTTGGTTCCTCCTCCCACCGCCAAGAAGGTCAAGGCATCGTCAGAAACCACTCTTGCCGCGCGCCCTGCGACAATGACAAATCTTTAATTCATCGTTGCGGGCAAAAAGACCCTGGAGGATTCAGCCTGGTGCCGTCAAGGTGTCAGTGCAACTCACAAGCAGGACAACGTCGTCGCAAATCTAGACTGCTATTCAATCACTATGGTATTATGTAGCCAGCACCCGAGCCTACTCATTTCCAACGCCAATCCAAAAACTCCATTGTCCTGTCCGTCCGGCTCTGTCTGGCCATCTTTTCTGCTGCCAAAGGAGATGTTGCCTCCAACTCCAATCTATCCGTCCCGTCACTGAAAACAAACCATCCGCCTCTACCATCCAGCTGTGACCGGCACATGGCTCTCTATTCCAGCTGTCGTCCTGCGCCTCTTCATAGGCCTCGGGCTTCCATCGCGCTCCTGGCTACCTCCTCCGGTGCCGTTCGCCGCCGCTGCCGTTATCTGCGCCCACTGCACTTGCGCCCACATTCCCGTTTGATCGTTATGAACCCCTGACCCGGGATCACTTCCTGCGCTGGTTTCTACTTTGACAGCAGGCGGAACCCACTCGGTGCCGGCACTGCTGTTTGCGGAGGCTGTTGCTCCCGCCCAGCTGTCTAGGGCCGACATGTCCCACCCTTGAAGGCCGTTGTCGCATTCGGCGTTGTCGTATCCTAGTGTACTGGATAAGTCGAGCGATGACGTGGTCGCGATGTAAGGGTTAACCGGCGCCTGGATAGGCTTGACATCAGCAAAGCTGGTCTGTCCCTCGTAGTAACCCTGGCTGGGACCGCCTATCCCGGTCGACTGTCCTTCGTTGGCTGGTCCTCCACAGTTGGTTGGGAGAAAGCCCACCCCTGCCGCTGTCGAGGCCATATTGTGGTCAAAGCTGCCGCTCGAGTATGATCCGTGCAAGGACGCTGTGGGGGGCGGCGTCGCCAGCCCGTTCGAATACGATTCGAATAGGCTCATGGTATTGTTGGCCGCAGGTACCGATGCCACCTGCGGTATGCTCACGCTATTGTCCCACGCCGAGCTGAATGTCTCATTCATTGCCGCCGTGATGTGCTGCCCCACGGTCGGCGTCGGCGACATGATGGCATCCCGCGACATGCTGGTCGAGGGATACACCAGGGCCTTTTGCTGATGGTACCGCGACATCGGGTCATTGATTGTCAGCCATCGCCACGAGGTTCCGGCCGGCTTGAACACGGGCGTGTACTTGTACCATTGATTTGTCGTGTTGAATCGCCAGAAGATGATTGCCTGCCGCGTCCATTGCGATGAATCGGGAGGACAAGACCAAAGCTCTTGGTACATAGCCACCCTACAGATGAGGTCGCTTCCTGTCAGTTCTCGCCGGGCCCAAGTTGCGGCGTCACCCTCGTCCTCCGATCGTTTGCGCTTGCTACCTGATCGCTCCAGGTCTTGCTTTTTCCGGTCGCCCTCGGCGTACTTGTGCCGCTTATCCTTCTTCCGCTGGTGCTCGATATCGGGATATTCGGCTGCTATCCCGAGAATGCTAGCCCACTCCACGGCTGGGAAAGGTACGTTGAGGTCCTGTCGCGGTGGAGTGTGGCACTCGCATTGCCCCTTGGCGTCGCTGCAACCACCTCGGTGGATAATAGTCTCGTTCGTGTAAACACCCTGCTTCGAGCCATCGCTGTACAGCTCGGAGGGTCGAGTCAACCGTGTCACGCATTTCCAGCGGTGATTCTGCAGGCCCGCCTGATGAATTGCCACTTCGACGAAGGCATTAAGCTCTGATCCCTGGGGAAAAGTCGGGTCCTCATGCAACTCCAATGTGGCGCACATCTCCATCAAAAGACAGTCCTCGTCCCGCGTAGGCAGATCGAGGGTGTCATACATGGCAGGTGCTTCCTTCTGCCACCGCCGAGTAACGGCCTTTACACAAGCCGAGGTAGACCTATCAAGCGACCGAGTGTATTCATGCAACAAGATGTCCTTGCCTAGGACATTTGGTCCGTCATCGCAGTTTGCATACTTGTTCAGGTGTGGGAATCGTGCTTGATCCAATGCTTGGTCGTGGCGATCGTAGGCGATGTCATCACGTATCTTAATTTCTGATGATGACACGTAAATCTGACAAGTCTTCGGTCGTACTGTGATAAACGACTGAAGAGCCAGTAGGTGAGAAAAGTATTCGTAGTTAGGCTTCACGTCAGGAACTCTTCCCTCGGCCAGTGCCGTCAGGACAGGGTTTGACTTG
Organism: Paramyrothecium roridum; assembly: GCA_003012165.1. Lineage (NCBI taxonomy): Eukaryota > Fungi > Ascomycota > Sordariomycetes > Hypocreales > Stachybotryaceae > Paramyrothecium > Paramyrothecium roridum. The sequence continues at coordinate 21,432 of PXOD01000448.1, forward strand.
AAAGACTCTTGCTCCTCTTCATCGTAGTAATCATCCGAGTTGGTTGACCCTGGTTCCTTCTTCTCCTCAGCTGGGAACAAGAAATGGACTACAAGGTCAGTTAGCTACCTGTTATTTGTTAAGTTTATTCTCTTTAGAACTTACAACACCTCAGGTCTTCAAAAAATTTCTTGACAACCTGCATATGGCTCGATACTTGCTTGCGACCCATCTGCTCTATGCTGTCATTGCTGTTGTCGATGCGGAAGATCTCTTTGCTGCCTAACACTGCGACGCAAATGACAAAGATGTATTCGCTGATGAGCATGTTGCGACCATGAAGCTTGCCGCCCATCGAGAATTTCCTTCGGCCCATGTGAGGCATCAGCAGGACGGCTGTCGGCCCTTGTCAGTACACTGCTATGATTACATCGGGAAGGACTGGTCTCACAGTCGACGAAAGCATCTTCGAGTTCCGGACGTCGCCACACGCCTCCTTTGTCCTTCTGGGTGTCCTTGTGTGCTTGTCGATTGCGGTACTGTCGAAAGGCAGGCCAGTAGTACAATGGGTTCATGCCATGTCTACTCCTTCTTTGGAACCGTGGCTGCTGTCGCGGTGTTTGGACACGATAGAGGCATTCGAATGATTGGGACGGCACCATGGGCGCCGGCAGACTGGCCGGCATCGACGGCGACAGAGCTACCGGGCTCTGATAACACGAGATGAGACCATTGAAGTTGTGCGACTGCGCATTCCCGTTGGTGTCCCGCAGTGGCAATCTGCTGCCGTGAATGGAGCTGCGTCTAGTGTCGATGTAATCCAACGACGGCGAATATCTTTGGGAGGACAGGACCGGCCTAGGTTGGTAGAGCGAAGACATTGCAAAGGTTCCCCCGCCGGAGGCAGAACCAGGAATGTCAGCCAGAGGCGTTCACCAGGTCGAGCTCCGTTCAATGGGAACGCCGTTTGCAGCCTTCAACGGTATGAAGAGAAGAGCAAGTCAAGAAAGGATAAGAAATGCTGGAAGGAATTCGGGACGTGAAAAGGTGGGATAGATGTATGCTTTGAGGAAGGGGATGATCCCAGCTGGAACGCAGGAGTTGCCAAAGGAGAACCAGTACCATATAAATCCAAGACTTTCTGGGGGTGTAGGAGAACAAGGAGGTAGGTCAGAATGGTAACGAATTGTATTGACAAAGGGCAGAGTCGAGCTACTACAGTACTTTTCTCCCCTTGAACCCCTCAACTCAAGCTAAAGTATCGAGATCACATCCGCACGACGGCCCAAATGGGGTGGGTAGAGTGTTTCTCAAAGCGGGGACTTTTTGAGCAAGCATCACTGATGGAGATGTCTACGGAATAAGCGTTGCAACCAATCGTGAGTCGTCGCAGAAGCCACCAACACATGGCAGCTTTGAGGTTAGTCGCGAGGGCGTTGTATATGCAAGGGAGGCGAGAGCGGGGCACGACGCCATGGTCTCATCGGAGAGTGGGTGCAGCCTCTGCCGCCTGGGCAGCCTCAAGCTTCAGGTTGATCTTGAGGTATGTGGACAAAATTAGGATCAGACACATAAGAGCTTCAACGCCTCTCCTTGTTGTGAGCGAGGCGACGGCCCATGATGGAGCTCTGTCCTCGGCCGCATCATGACCATGACCCGGGATCGCAAAATTCGATACTTTGGGGTCGATGATGTCGCCCTTGCCAAGGGAGGCGGCGAGTAGTAAAAGATGGAGCAGGTCAGGGAACTCAGCCTTGCCTTTGCCCCAGCGCGGATAACTAGGAGCAAAGGAAAAAAAAATAGTTTTCTTACCTCAACCCTCGAAGTCCTCCCCGTCGTTGCCAATATTGACCTTCTTCCTCCCTCCGCCGGTAAGCTGTTGCAGGGCTACTTTATTGGCCTGTCCCCCTACTTTCCGCTGCATCTTTTCAATCTCTTCTTCAGCGTTAACGGCTTCCGCTTCAGCAAAGTCGAGTACAAGCTTTCGGCCCAGTAAATGAGTATCTCTCAACGCATTTAGTGCGTTTTCTGCCTCGCGCGGTGTGACAAAATCGGCAAAAGCAAATCCCCTTGTGGTATAGTCTGCTTTCTTTGGAACGCGGACAGATCTGAGTTGACCGTAGGTCCCGAACAGCGCCCGGACATCCTTCTTGGTGGCTTGGAAGGGTAAGTTCTTAATGACGATCTTCGTCCTCTGACCGGCGGCCTTCTTGGCCTTGTCTTCCCGCCTCCTTTCCTCCGCGGCGTCGAGGCCTCGATGAGAGGCCTTAACGGTCAAGGTGTGATCGTCAAGGACATGGCCGTCCATGACTTTCAGGGCTGCCTGGGCCTGGTCCTTCGTGCGGAACTCCGCGAACCCAAAACCCATGCTCAGCGTTTGGCCCGGTTTCTTAGGGTCCATCTTGGTCTTGACTCTAGCAGAGACAAAACCGTCAAGAGCTTGAAAAGCCTCGGCCAACCTAGTGGTAGTCGTGGCGAAGTTTAGATTGCGCACGAAGAGTGAAGTCGTCTCAACTTGCTCCTCCGCCTCGTCTGCGCGTGACAGAAGGTCGGTGACACTAAGCTTCTGTACACCCGTCGGCCGATCCTTCAGCTGGGAGACTTGGTCCGGGAGTTCCACTTTGAAGAGACCGGCTGGTGCCTTTTCCAAAAAGAGCACGCTGTCCTTGATTCGTCGATAAGCAAGCTTTCCAAAAGCGGCCTTTGCGTGATTAGCTTGGACGAATTGGACGATAGCTATGGTCCCGCTGGGGGGCATCAAAACCCTAAGAACAGGGCCATGCTCCTCAAAGAGTTTCCTTAGCTCATCTATCGTAGTCCCGAACGGGAAGTTCTTGACCAAAATGGAAGTGTCACCACGCTTGTGCGACTTAAAGGCATCAAGGTCCACACCGTTAGCGGCAAAGTATGCTTTAGTCTCCTGGATGACAGTCGTCTCCGCAATGGCCTGTTTGACACCGGCGTCTGCTGAGGTAGGGTCAAGCATTTCAGATTTTGAGACCCCCAGACGGTTGGCCACGGATGCGTTGACGGCATCTTGGTTCATGTAGAGGGAGTTCCAGTTGAAAGTGTTTGAAGCAGCTTCTGCCCTTTTCCGAATCATGTTCTGCTTCTTCAGAGGCAGCTTTGATATCTCAAATTCATCCAAGCCTGTGTCTCGTTTTGCATTCCCCGGCATGATGTGAATAAGACGCCCCTGAAACGTCGCCCCATCCAAGGCTTGGAATGCTTCAACCGCATTTGATGGGTCCGCGAAGAGTACAAGAGCAAATCCCTTGATGGAGCCAGTGGCATTGACGGGTAAATGTACCTGATTAACTGTTAGCGCCCGAAATTCAAGGCTTTCATACATTAAGCGTTGTGAAGCGAGCAGCTTTTCAGAAAACGAAGCATCTACTAAAATATTCGCCCAGGGTTCGCATCATATACCGCAGTATAAGCTGTCCCTATCTGGGGTTCATCATGTCGCCGCTATTCATTGGATGGCAAAAGAAGAAGAAAAAACATCACATTCAACGTACCTCTTCGACAGTTCCAAATTTTTCAAGTTGTGTGCGGAGATCGTCCTCAGTGGCGCCATACGGGAGATTTCGAATGAACAGCCGAGATGTGCGGCGGATCTGATCTTCAGAACTGATAATATCTTTTGCATCTGTCTCGGCCTGAGGACTGGCGTCGGCCGTATCGTGCGATACTTCATCGGCGGCGGCGCCCGTCTCACCACCATCGTCCTTCTTTGGCGGTGCGGACTCAGTGTTGGAATGTAGTGTCGCGGGTGGGAGGTCATCAGCGTCGACCAGGTCCAGCAGTCTGTTTGTACGAGACCGCAGCCAGTCATCGTCGGACGCCCCTGCCGCCGTAGCAACATTGGATTCTGGACCATCCACAACGCTCGTTGGGTCCGTCCCAGGGGCATCTTGGGACTGAGCGACATCCAGTTGCATCTGATCATTTCCAGAAATTGCTGGTTGACCCGAGACCATCTGTTCCCTTTCGGGTGACTGTACCCTCCTTTGCTTCTCCTTTCGAGCAGGGATCTGCTCATATTCGTCGTCGCTTTCTCCCTCTGGAACAACTGCTTCGGAAGCTTGTGGCAGGGGTGCCCCCGATTCATGGGTGACATCAGTTTCTATAGCACTCGCTCCACCCGACTTCATCACCTGCAAGAACTCTCGCAGCTTGGGGTCGTCAGGTCGTGGCTCCTCTCGTTTCCTCTTCTTTGTGCTCGCTTCGGCGTCCGCCATGGGGCGTGCGCTTGTCTGACGTGGCCCCACGGCATCTTCAACGGAGCCACCCTGTGCTTTAGCTGCCGAGAAGTCTGAGATCTGGCATTCCATCAGCGATGAACATGTGACGTGCGCTGGGGCGAAGAGACGGCAGTGTACTCACTGGTCTAGCAGACTCTACGGATATCCTAGACATACGAATGTATGACTTGTTGAAGTACTTGACGGCCTTGGAGGCATCATCGGGGGTTTTGAAACCGACATAGCCGATGCGGCGTTGCGGTATCAGCTTGACGTCGGTGATCTCTCGATTGTTGACCGAGAAGTGTTTTCGAATTTCTGCTTCCGTGATGCTTGGGGGCAGTCCCTTCACGAAAATCCTCGACGTGGCCATGGTTGGACGTGCACCTGAGCAGACGGAAGCAGATATAAAGTGTGGTTTGAGGTAGTCGTCGAGGGGAGAAAAAAAAAAAGTTTGAGATTTAATGGTCTATCGTTATCTGCTAGTGGGGCAAGGTGGGCCGTGCATCCAATAGTGAGCTTGCACATTCCTCGACGGCATTGAACTACCCTACAACTACCAAAAGAGTCGCAGGAAATGAAGCCGATCACACGTACACTACGTCGGGCCTACTTTTTAGTTCCCCCCAAGTTATAGATTTGAGTAAGGCGCAGCTCGAACGTTTGAATAGTTTGGTATACTATTGGGGATCAATGACGAATGGTACGTTGAAGTTTTTCATATTCAACAGTAATCACGATCGAAAGCTTCTTGTTGTCATTGAATTCCGACTTGAAAACATCCATTCTAGCAGTATTGCTGTGTCAAACAATGTGATGATCCGAGCCCTCTCCTCTCGTATCATTGATGAACACACCAACCGTGACAAATAGCTCGAGTTCTATATTTCAAGTACCAATGGGAGTTTCCAGCATACGCGCCGGGAACAGCCCCAGGTATTTCTCAGCCCATGTCTCCAGTAATTGCTATCTACCTTAGCTTTCCAATATGTGCTCAAGTAAGGTATCTGCGCATACGATTCTTGAAAGAACAGGCAAGGCTCGTTGAAATACTTCCATTGAGTAGTATACAGAGCAAACCATTCTGGCATGGTCATGGGATAACAAACGAGAAAGCATACAGCGATAGTTGGGAGGAGACAACAAGCGTGTACCACAGACGGCAATTGTTTCCACCCTTTTATAGCGGAAGCTTGCGAGACTGCATACATGTTACTGAGAAGAAACATGAGCTCTCCAATTATCAGCCAATCCAAGTTCACAATTTCATCAATAATTTTCTTCCTTTCAAGGCTGAAAATGGACGGGTGCTTGCATGAAGCTGGCCAATAAAAGCCCCACCAGATCCTGGCTGACCAGTGCCTGGCTCGTGCGCCAATGCTGGGTCTAGGTTCTAGGCTGAGAGCCCTCTAGTCAACAACATCTCCTGGCTTGTGATGCCCAAACTGTGATACTCGCGACACTTGACAATATTGCGCCGCCGCACACCGCGCATAGTCGGATCACCGCAAACTCCCCAGCCGAAGTCACTGCTCGCATCCGAAAGATACAGCCAGTGAGCTGAACACGTCCACCCGTACGTCCAGTCACACTGCTTCTTCGCGATACGTGACGCCCAAATCAACAACAGGCCCCACGAGCCGCCGCGTTGGACCACACGCTTCACCCACGGCCATCCTCGCTGACCCAGTAGGCGCCTGCAGGACCGCACCGACACAAGAGTACCAAAAACAATTAGCGAACATGTCCGAGAAACAAGAGACGCCCGCTCCTCGGGAGAAGCTGGAAGGTTGGTGGCAGAACGCCCAGCAACGCGCTCTGTTCATATGTTGACTTGTGTGATCATTAGCCCAGATCAAGTCGGCAGACATGGTGCGTCGCCTAGAAACGAGACTCTGCGAACTTTCACGCTGACAGTTTGTAAAGACCGAGGATATGCAGCAGGAGGTCGTTGAAGTTGGTGCGTCGGCTCGCCTGACGTCGAACTGGGCTAGGCTAACGGCAGTGCAGCTCAAGAGGCCATGTCCAAATTCACCATCGAGAAGGTACACACTATGCTCAATTGCGACATTAGATGCCACGACAGGTTGCTGACGACCTCTACAGGACATCGCGCACCACATCAAGCGAACCGTAAGTGGGACGGCCGTGCATACCATATTCCCACCGACTCTCGACCGAGCCGCCGGCTAATTCTCTATCACACGTAGTTCGATGAGCGCAAGGGACCTACCTGGCATTGCATCGTTGGTCGGAACTTTGGTAGCTTCGTGACGCACGGTAGGTGGATACCTGCTTCTCCAAACGTTGTGGCAGTCTCAACACATGGGAATCTGCTACCATATGCAACATGTGGATGCTGACTCGGCGTCAAATGCCCCAGAAACCAAACACTTCATCTACTTCTACCTCGGACACTGTGCCATCCTCCTCTTCAAGACCCAGTAGGCGGCGCATGGGAAGACGATAACCTCTACTGTCTGCGAAGGGGGGCAAGGAAATAGCAAGCACAAGGCGGCCTCAGTCGAGCGCGGGGTACGACTTGCGGCGATGGACACCGAGTACGAGGATACTGTCTTGTGCCAAGCTTGCTGCACGGCGCTGGAGGTGTTACTTTGTTGGAGCATGATTGTTCACGGCCACCACCCCTATGCAGATTATGTTGCTTCATTTTGACGACAAGTTTCAGATTGATATCCCAACATAAACACTATCGGCTGCTGTAAAGGCTCCAAAAATAGCACTGAGCCGCCGCTCCCCCCAGATTCTTTTATTCAAGCCCCAATGCAATTTATTTTGCTACTTGTCACATGAAGTCCGATGGTGAGCCGTCCAGAGCTCAGTGCATTGAACCAGTAGGTGCTGCATGTTTCAGGAACAAGGAGAAAGCGGGTGCACGACCGCGCTACCTTCAGCTCCGGGCGTCTATGCCATATTGGCCATCGGATGCAGTGACGCGATATCCTGCACGTCTCAGCGGTGCCATTCTGGTCCAAAGTTGCGACTGGTGAGACAGGCATGAGGGGATGGTTACACCAGGCACACACTCTATCGCTTGTCTGCTTTACACAGCATGCATGCGGTGGCACTCACCATGATCCGCAGTATAGTGCCAGCCATCCATCCACGGGCCTGGCTGAAAACACACATCACAAGCTCTGAAGGAATCAACAGAGCTCCCCTGAGACGGGGAAAATTAGACAAGTGGTGCAGAATGTTGGTGCTATATTGAGTCGGTCTTTGGTGTGATCCTTCCCCGAGCACGGTCTGTAGAGGCTCTTTTTAGCAAGAATGCGTCCAGGAGCATTAACCCGGTGTAATAATTACTCGCCTGTCGTTCTCCGGCTGCCATTCACCCGCCAAACAGGGACGGACATCCTGCAGGTTCCTACCAACATATCGACACATATCAATTCCCACAGGGTCACTGTTGGATATGCGGGTTTGATCCTGGTCACTGTTTCGGGCAATTGCATGGAACCCGGGGTGCATCCATGAAGAGTGAAGGTTCTCGGACGACGATCGACTAGTGACAACGTCGATCTGGGGCAGTTCCTACGCCAGGTCAGCCGCGCCTTTGGTCCGATATCCAGGTTGGGTGGGGCGAGCCTGTGCAGGAGCTGTGGGAGGCTCGGCTGGTTGCGCTCGGGCAGTCAAATTGGCAGACACCGCATGGCATATGCAGCGACAAGTAATGTGCGCGAACCTATGAAGGCGGAAGGGGGGGCACAGATGCCGTGGAACGATACTTTTCGTTCTGGTCTACATGGTTGGGCCGGGACGTGGCACGGAGCGTGGCTGATGCAACGTCGATGGCAAGATGCCTCCTAAGGTAAGCTAGCTGCCACGCTCAAGTTACTGTCCCTACATCGCTTACAAATTCCCTTCTGCTCAGTCGACACACAACCGCCGGTTCTTCCTCGATCAAGCATCGATGGCCGCCTGTAGATAGATGTGTGGTAGGTATGAATGGGACCGGCAGCCAACACTCCTGAGGTCTAGTCAAGCCCCGCCAGAAACCTTTCGGTAGGAGGAAACACCGAGGCTCGAGGAACGCTGTAACCATCCATGCATGATACGGACAAAAGGTACAAGTGGCCTGCGCCATTTCATGAGGGCCCTTGCAAGCCACGCAACGCATAAATACCACCGAACGATGCAGGTTGATTCTGTGGTTGCAGCAGGTAATATTACGCTATTCCGGCATGACGAAACTGGCTCCCCGGGCACCTAGAGCGAAAAAGAAAAATCTCTATAAAGAACTCCTCTCATCCGCCACAGGGATGCTCAGCGAGACGCAAATAAAGGGTTTCACTGTTCTGACCAAAGATGGCTGCTCGATGCCTTTCTTGGAGACGAGACCCTCTGCAGAAACCCCTGATAATTGATGCGGGGCATTGCCGAGCAAAACAATGGCAACTCAGATCAGCCCGCCCAGGCGGGATGGAGGAAGCGCCACTTCGTTTCTTTTCGTACCGTGGCGGATGGAGGATGACTGCAGAGGGGAGCAAAGCGGAAAGGCTCGGTGCGGGTTAACGGTGGTCTTAATCTACAGGTCCAATAGACCCGGACGCTAGGGAGGTGGACATGGCAGCGACCCCTCCATTGGATGCGTCGACACCGAATACAGGTCGGAAGTGGCCTCCGCGGATTGGGCTGGGCTGGGCTGGGCGAAAAGACCAGAGCAGGGAGAGCGAATTGCAACCCTGTGCAGACATGCCTCGTCTATTGGGGACTGTCTCCCGCAACGTTTGTTCAGATTGAGCAAAACGCCTCCTTTGGGAACGTTTGCCCCATGGCGAGATGGGGAAAACATTTTGTTTGGGTAAGGTGAGGTGAGGTTTTGCTAGTAGGCAAGGTAGGTACGGCAGGGTAGGCTAAAGTAGTTCGCTTCCTCGTAGCAGCCCTCAGTCGGCGGGGGGTTTTCGAAGGGGGTGTGAAGGTTGTGGCCGAACGGACACTAGCGCGCCGCGCCTTGCCCGATTAGCCTTACTTGCAGCGGGCCTATCCGGGTTGGTAACAGAATGTCGGGAGTGCAGCTTCACCATCACGGGGCCCCCAACGTTAACCGAGCAGCGCCCGTGACCGGATGCGCGCGAGGCCTGAAGACCGGTCGATGGGCCGGTTCGCCCCCTCAAAGGATGGAGGCGGTCAAGGCTGGTCGACTTTCATACGTAGCGAGAAAATGCATGTTTTCGCGGGCGGTGATCTATGGACAATTTCTTGCGGTACGGTCTTGGTTGAGTAGCCGGTCGAGGACCCTTCCGGCCCTGACTGTGCATCATCGCCACCACGGAGGTCGCGTAGCTTTGGCCCGGTGCATTCGTAATGTGGCTGGAAACACAAGTCTAAGCCGTGACGGACTCATTTAAGGTTCCTCTCGTTGATATTTTCTTGTCCTGCCTTTTGCTGTTATGAAAAGACGAGAAGAAGAAAAGAAAGAAAAGAGAAAAGAAATGCGAACAGTGAAGTCACTCATGCATCACGCGAGCATTTTGAAGAAAAAACTGCCACGAGCAAGGATATCCTAGCTGCAACCTGACTCCTCGCAACTGAGCAATGGTCTCAGGTTTTTCTTCTGTTGTGACCAAATGGCGCATTTGTGGCTGTTACGATTTTCCACGGTCTCATCATTTGTAACTTGCCTAGCCATTCCTCCCCGGATCGTCATAGCCATTGCCTCGCGACTCGATGCAAATGTATACACCCACCGATTCCACAGCAGGAGTAGGCAGTGATTTAGTAGTTGGGCTGATGGATCGTTTGTCATCCGGCCGATGTGCAAAAGCGTACCTTGATGCAGATCGATGTGGCGGGCCTGCAGAAGTACTAAGGAGGTACCGGATCTACCCCGACAACGCAGCCGTGGTTTGATTCGAGGTGGAACGATTCTGCTAATCTCGTGCATTGGTCGTGCATGCTCTGGTCGCCTGTCTCGAGAGATGCACTAGACTTTTTCGTCATCGAGGAGGCGGCGGACTGACACAGATCTTGCAAGTCAATCGGAAAGAGAAAGAGGCTGAGGTTATAGGTCAGGGTTGCTGTAATGAATCTGGAACCTCTGCATGCCTCAGCAGAAACAATGTCTTGTGTCTTGGCCTTCCTCAGCTAGCCAGGAAACGCTTCTTCCCAGCGGATTCCGTGAGCGCACTGTTGCTCTTTAGAATGCGCATGAAAGCAGAAAAAGAAAAAGAAAGGAAAGGCGGATAACTGCGCATGTCAGAGGTACTGTACCTGAAGGATGGTGCCCTTTCCGCTTTCCGCTTTCCGCTTCGGTCAACATTCCCATTGTTTCGCGTAGCGTCTGGCTACGCCGAGCACCAGCAGCTAGCCAGCGGCCGCAGACCGCATCTCGGCGTGACAGCTAAACATGACCCGCTTCGGCACATATTGTATGGCCAGCGAGCGTTGACGCTCCCAAACACGATCAAATCGTAACGAGCTTCATAACTGCATGCTAACGGTCAATATTCAATTAAGTACCTGCTCGTTGATCACCAAGCCTGCGAGAGATGGCGCGCAGGCAGGCACAAGAACCCGGGATCAGCGATGTGCCGTGACTTAACACTTGCAGGATGAATTTCGTGGTCGAAGCAAGGGCCAATGTGTACTGGAGATGATAGTATAAAAACTGTGCAGAATGAACCGCTGCTGATGGGGACCTGATGTGGATCCTCTTATAAGTTTATGGGCCTCCATCCCGCGGTACAAGGGCGAGGTGTGACTTCCTTTGCCCTGCACATGAAAGATGCAGCAGATGGGCTCGTCTTGGACCTCCGACATCAACCTCCGTACCGTCGGGTCCACTGGCCAAGCAGAGCTATTGTCGGCCTACGTTTTCGGTGAGTCGATATTCGTCGTCATAACGGTCGGGCATTGCAGGACCGCAGGACATTAGTACTTCTCCAAAGGTCTCATATGCAGAAAAAGTGAAAGAAAAAAAAAGACAGAACAAAATCAAAGAACAATCTCCCTGTCATATGGCGAGTTTCAGAGGCATAACTCGATACATTGAGGTGCTTTTCATCGTGCACAACTTGCACGCCTCTTCTCTATCAACTGCCAGGGAGCTGGTCCGGTCGGTACACTGGCGGGTTTCCGCTAATGGCATCATGCCAGACAGCCCAGGCTGGACTAGGCTAAGGAAGGGGTGTGTGTGTGTGTGTGTATGTGTGTGGCACGAGGGTCCGTGTACAGTACAATGGGTGGTGTTCCTTGTCTTTCCAGAGTCTGGTCTAGCAGGTTCCAAACTGGCGGACCGGGAACGACGGGGACCCTGAATGTACCCAAAGAAGGCGGTGTCATTCGGCTGGTGGCCGCATACGGTTCGGTACCTCGGCGCGCGGTAGCTGGAATGGGAGGGGGCTTCGATTGAGCTGCACAAATTGCTTGGTAGGCTACACGACAGGATGCCAAATGCCACCTGCCTTAGATGTACCACTACACGCATTCACATCACATCACCTCACCATGTGAGACAGCGGGTGGTACATGCCGTCCGTACTGCTTGCTTGCTGCTGCTGCTGCTGCTGCAGGAGAGTCAGCGGCATGGGTGCCCCGCTAAGTCAACCCCACTAGCACGCTACGGGGCGGTACCTCCCAGCCATGCATGGCGCCCTTTCTGACAAAAAACTGCAAAAATGCGGTGCCACAATGGAAATCGCCCGATTTGAGGCGGTCCCTCCGTAGGCCGTCCCTCCGCCCCACCCCTCTTCGCCTGTCCTGTCCGTCTGGGCTCACACTTAAACGACCCGGCGGCGTCAAAGCCTCGCCATTTTCTTTTTCGACCTTCTTCTGTCCCTCAATCCTCTTCATATCCGGGTTACCGACCCGCTTCATCCCTTTTGACAGCCCTACGCTGCATCTCGCTTCCACCAAAGACCTCCGGGTTCCTGCTTTGGCAGACATACAATCATCACATCACCACTTACCAATTGACGCTGAGTCGCCGCACACCGAATCCAAAACAAAAAAGCCCGACTCTCCGCCCTCGCACGCCATGGATACTGTCCTTCGCCAGTCCAAGGCCATGTGCCCGTTCCTCAAGACGGCCTCGCCCGCTACCCTCCGGGCCATGTCCACGACCACCCGCCCCAAGGCAATCACGGCAGCCTCGCCCTGCGGCGGAACCATGTCCAAGCTGCAGGTCTTCGCCCAGCGCTGCCCCGTCATGGGCAAGGCCCTCGCCATCCAGTCCGCTCGTCAGGGCGGCGCTGCCGGCATTCGCGCCTTCTCTGGAAAGCCCAACAACTCGGGCAAGGCGGCCATCCACACGAGCCGCGTCCAGGGCGCTCGAACTGTCGACAACCCTCTCTACGAGGGTCCCGCCAAGACACCTGGTGAGCAAGAACCGACGTTTAGCGAATACAATGTGATGAATCAGTGCTGACCTTGAGTTTCAATCAAGTCCATCTGCCACCCGGCATGGGTCTTCCTCGCAGGGGCGCCACTGCCGGTGCTGCCGCCGCCGAGTCCAATAATGCTGGCAAGTTCAATTACGAGGCCTTCTACACCAACGAACTGGATAAGAAGCACAAGGACAAGTCTTACCGCTACTTCAACAACATCAATCGCCTCGCTAAGGAATTTCCCCGCGCCCACATGTCCGACAAGAGCGAGCGTGTGACGGTTTGGTGCGCCAACGATTATCTCGGCATGGGTCGAAACCCGGTTGTCCTCAACAAAATGCACGAGACTTTGGAGGAGTACGGTGCCGGCGCGGGTGGCACCAGAAACATTTCGGGACATAACAGGCATGCCGTCGAGCTCGAGGGCACTCTTGCTAAGCTCCACGCCCAGGAGGCCGCTCTCGTTTTCAGCTCCTGCTATGTTGCCAATGATGCCACGCTTGCCACCCTGGGTAGCAAAATGCCCGACTGCGTGATTCTTTCCGACAGCCTCAACCACGCCTCTATGATCCAAGGTATCCGCCATTCTGGCACCAAGAAGATAGTCTTCAAGCACAACGACGTCGCAGATCTGGAGGCTAAGCTGGCAAGCCTGCCTCTGCATGTGCCTAAGATCATCGCATTCGAGTCAGTGTATAGCATGTGCGGCTCGATTGGACCGATTGAAGAGATTTGCGACCTGGCTGATAAGTACGGCGCCATCACGTTCCTTGACGAAGTCCACGCTGTGGGTATGTACGGCCCACACGGTGCTGGAGTGGCTGAGCATCTAGACTGGGAGGCTCATCGCGACGGCAAGCCCCGTGGCACCATCATGGACCGTATCGATATCATTACTGGCACTCTCGGCAAGGCTTACGGGTGTGTCGGAGGATACATTGCTGGAAGCGCCAAGTTGGTCGACATGATTCGCTCTTTGGCCCCTGGCTTCATCTTCACCACCTCGTTGCCTCCGGCCACCATGGCCGGTGCTCGAGCTTCCATTGAGTACCAGATGGACTATGCCGGTGACCGCAGGCTGCAGCAGCTTCACACCCGTGCTGTCAAGGAGGAATTGAACGCTCGTGATATCCCCGTTATTCCTAACCCATCTCACATTATTCCCATCCTGGTTGGCGACGCTGAGGTTGCCAAGGCAGCTTCGGATATGCTTCTACAGGATTACCAGATTTACGTTCAGTCGATCAACTACCCGACTGTTCCTGTTGGCCAAGAGCGACTCAGGATCACCCCTACTCCGGGCCATACTAAGGAGTACCGTGATGAGCTTGTCAAGGCCATCGATGACATCTGGACGCGCCTGAACATCAAGCGCACCTCTCAGTGGGCTGCCGAAGGGGGCTTCATTGGTGTTGGTGAGAAGGGCAAGGACGAGAAGCCGCTCTGGACCGACGAGCAGCTTGGTGTCGAGCAGGCTACCAAGGAGGTCATTGCCAACGGACGAGCTGATGGCCGCAGCGTGACCGAGGCATTGCTCGAGCGTGAGACCCAGCAGGCAGCTGGCGCATCGGCCTAAGCGTAGCTTGCGCCGTACATCGTCCTTGCGATGGAAGGACAGCCGCATGGGAATTGCGGAACCAATGTCTCTTTCGTTTGGGAATCATGAGGCTCATGATGACCTACCTTTACTTAAAACACACGCTCCTTTGGCCCGTTTGGTCGTTGGCATGATGTTGACGAGCACAACGCTCTCTACTAGCGAGATTTCAATATATCCCCGTTGCGTTGCCCTAGTTGGCACGCACCATTGGGCGCTGTAAAGCGTCCGACCAATAACTCTTTGTTCGATTCGATGCCGTGATGATTTGTTATGATCCTAGTCTGGTAAAAGTCGGTGTATGTTACAGAAATGAATGGTGCAAGGTAAGTGTCAATTCAAGTCGTACAACCCCACGTGTTTCATGCAGGCCCAAGGGTTAAGAAAGCCGGCCCCCCGCGGGGGACCGGGATGTCGGCCAGGACAGATATTGTCATCCTGATCGCGGCGCCACGTTTCGGTCACGACGTTTTCGGAATAAGAAGCATGGTCGGTAAATCGTTTTCAGCACGGTGCATGTAGCGGAATCTCTTCCCAACCTTTCTCTTTATACCTTGTCTCTCTTGTTAGGGAAGGGACTGCCACTTTGTTTTGTCCTCCGACGGAGGCGGACCAACTGTAGACTCCACTCCACCCGAGGTCCGCAAACCTCTAAACCAAATCAAGCGTAAGCGTCGTCATTGCCGGGTTTCCATCAACGGTCTTGAAGCGCAGCCGTGCATTTCCTCAACGCAAGTTTTAGGACAATTTCAATCCTTAATAGTCAAGAGATGCAAATGTAAGCTCCTGACGCAGGGTCCCATATGCTTCTTTGACTGTTGCGTTGCAGCGAAGGCGAAGAGTCAAGCTCAACAAAACCCCCTTCTTGTTCCAGCTATCTGCCAATCTATAAGAGTCCGAACTGGCCAGAATGGCGCGAGCCTGCACAACTTGCGCCAAAGCCAAAGCCAGGTGTATTCCTGGGCCGGCCAATGGGCTCCGGTGCGAGAGGTATGTACAGCACACGACGGAGCCCCAGGTCAGAAGTTGCTGAGCGTGGCGTCTAAACCATCTTACCACAGATGCCATCGGCTCAATAAGGAATGCAGCTCCAGACCCCCGGCTCCTCCACGGGTCAAGAAGCGGGTCAAGCGGTCCCGTGTCGCGGAGCTGGAGAAGCGGCTCGATGAGCTCTCATCGCAGTTCGACCAGCCTCCGCCATTGGCCGGCACCAGCGAGACGTCGACGTCGACACCTCCCCCGGCACCCGCAGCCCATCCCAACTGTGCTCATAAGCCTTTAGACAAGTCGGTTTTGGGGGGCCCCTTAGTTCACATATTCACCCCACCAGCGTCATCGGCCGCAGAGGCTGGCACAGAGAAGGCGTCGGGATGGGAATGCCTAGCCTCGCGGGCCTGGCACTCGCTGTGGCCTCTACCTGGCGAGGCGGAGGAGCTCATGGCCTTCTTTGATCGGGGCATGGCAGGCTTGTTTCCCTTTGTCGTGATCCCCAAGGGCGTGTCCGAGGCAGAGCTCCGCACCCGCCGACCATTTCTTTGGAAAGCCGTGATGATGTCTAGCTCGGTCTGGGATGGTCCGAGGCAGGTTGAGCTGGGCCACAAGTTGCTGGCGGACATAAGCCATAGCGCCATCATGGAAGGCCAGCAGAGTCTTGATCTGCTCCAGGGCCTCATGCTCCTGATTGCATGGTTAGTCAGCCTTGTGCCTTTCCTTCTTTCGTGTTCTCCCTCGCATGAATCCGTTGCAGTTCGAGAAACTCATGTTAGACTGGCAGGTTCCACTACGCCCTGAAAAGCACGCAGCTCACAAACTTGCTGTTCCTGGCAAGGTCCATGTGCGTGAACCTGGGTGTCAAAGGAGGTAGTATGCCGACTCAAGTCGACTCCGACACCATGGTGCAAAATCTACACCACCTGCGAGCGTTTGCCGGAACGTATTATCTGAATACTCTGTGCGTATTCTTTCCGCTACCGTTTCCATTTCCCTTGCCAACGTGGGAAGTGTGTTGCTAATGCTAGTGCTAATGCTAATTCACTGCAGAGTGTTTACAACGAACAAGCGAACCGATGTCTTCATGGACTCATCCCACCTGGAGACGTGCTGCCAGACGCTGGAGACGATGAAGCAGTATCCATCTGATGATTTCCTCGTCAAGCTTGTGAGGATCCAGCAGCTAGCCCAAGCAATTTCATCCACCATGGCCTTTGAATCCGGACAGCCACCGACGCGGCTGCCTCTCCTCATGGTTGTGGAGTCGTTTCAAACACAGCTTGATGCTTTCAGGGAGTCCTTGCCGGCCCATCTACGTGACAATAGTGAGTCGTTGCACGAACCTAGCTCAGATGTGAAAGACTTTTGTCATTAATTAGGACGTACAGAACCTCTGAGTACTCATATCTACATTGCTGAAGTGCTCTTGTTGGACTTTGCCATTTCCGACCGCCACTGCAATTCCACCATTATGCCTCTTACCGATCGACTGCGCCTCCTCTGGTCGTGTGTGCGGTCGCTGCGAGCCTTCCTCATGGATCGGTTCGCCGTGCACGACACTGAATCGATGCGCTTCCTGTGCCTCAGCTCATCGGACCTGGCCTACGTCATCATCACCGGCATGAAGCTCCTCACCTTGAGGCTGCCGGGCTGGAACCTCGAGCACATCGCGACGGAGCTGCGCCTGAGCCATCTCGTGCAGCAGTTGGAGGTGGAGCTCGAGAGGGACATCGCGCGGCGGCACAAGACGGGCATGTCTCCGGCCCCGTCCGCTCTGGGCATCGAGGAGCCGTGGGAGCGGACGCTGCGGCTGCTCAAGAACGTGCGCGAGATGATCCGCACGCAGCTGGAGGCCAGCAATGCCGATGCAGCGAGCTACGGAGACGCAGCGCAGGGGTTGCTGACGGGGGTCAGCGAGGCTTTCTGGCAAGATGTACTGGACGAGAGCATGTGGAAGGTGGAAGGGGATGCGGCGCCGTTCGATCTGGGCTGAAGCCTGACCAACTGGTCCATCTCAGTCAAGAATAAGACTTTGCAGAATCTGCACTTGGCCCCCTCTAGCTTTCATGCTCGTCACAAACCTAATCTAGGGGACATGGCCGGTGTCCGCGATATCAGAGTTTAGGTGCACCCGTGTCATTCAACCAAGAGACAGAGACAGGTTGACTCTTGTATTCAACACCCCTCACCCGCTCGCTCATTCTCATTGGGACCGCCATATTGATCTCCCGTACCATCGCTCAAATCATCGCCGCATCACCCCAAAGCAAAATAACACATCGCAAATGGCCAACATGGGCAAACGACGACCTCACTCTAATAAGCCATCAGCCTCAACCTCAAGCGCAAAGACAACAAATGTGGCTCTCATGTCACGTACACAGACCACTCTCACCACAACGTCTGCCGTCGCGGCGGATCCCATCCTTGGATACAAGATCCGTGTTCTTCTGCATGACTTTCTCACGGTCACAAAGGACCCCAACGCGGCGCGGCGCATCGGCTCAACAACCAACGAGCACTACATTAGCGCCCCGTATTTCGACGACTTTCAGGCAGCCGTAGTCAAAGCTGCGCTGGTGGATGTAGACCTCGACGAGCACAATCTTGCCCCCATCGCTACTAGATATGCGCAAGCCGATGCCGACATCGAAGAGGACGTTTTGCTCGACACAACTTCACTGGAGGGTCAGACCTTCGAAACTGCAGTTCAAGCTTTATTGAGTACTTTCTTCGACAAGCGGCGAGCCAGTGGTGATGCGCGGCCATGCGGACCTCATCATTTGGCCCCTTTGTACGCTGGGCTGTTTGGCATCGGTATAGAGGAGTTGGATGATGAGAAGTTTTTGGGTAGATTGCGAAGAAATGGACTCAAGGCAGACAAAAGCCGTCTATCAGAGTCGATGTCCCTCCAACAAACATAGGTTATCTACGACTTTAAAAGTGTTTGGCCTTGTGAGCGACTGCTTGCGTGATTAAAAGCCAGCCCGTGATACATCGCAGGCGTTTTCATGTATACTTCAGGCACTCCTCGAAATGATGAATAATGGAAGTCTGACTCAAAGGAAATAACGGAATTCTTTTTCGGGCTCGCTGCTCGAAAGAAACCTGAATTGCGAGAAATCTTCGAGAAAATGAATTATATTAACAGCATTATCTCAGTTGTGTCTTCGATATGTTGCTAATAACGATCGTTATAAAGCTTGGATCCCTTGGTTCCTGAGCTGGTACTGGTAAGAACCAGAACGATTGTCTATCAGCTGCCAGAGCATCCAATTTTCTACTGGACCGCTGACCATGGCTTGAAGGCACGAGGTAGGCGCGTGGGCTGGAAGATAACTTCAACATTGCGGCGAGCATACTTATATCTATCTCTATGTCGGCTGTTCTATAGTCTTCAGCAAGTCATCGCTAAATCTACTCTTCAAAATAAGGGCACGTTGTTCAGGATCCTCCAGTCGGGATAGTGGTAGCCTGTCCTATCGTCGGCAGGTAGATGGGCCCATTCCTGACCAATGTGTGGCAGAACTGCGTCGTAGAAGACCTTGTACGCTTCTCCGCTCATGTGCAGCCCGTCGGGAAGAAGTGTGTCCAGTCCACCCTGCTTGCCATTGTCAGGGCTTCCAAGCCACGGTCCTCCCGGCTGGTAATCGTTAGGGGCCATATCTATGGCCTTATCCATGATGGCTTGCCACAAATCGACCAGTTCAACGCCAGGATGCTCTCGAGCAACCTCGCGCGCCTTCTCGGCATAAGCTGCGGTGTTGGCTGATTTTCGCCGAGCTCCTGGATAGCCGGCAGCGACATCTAGCTTGGCCAGCTTGATCTCATCCGCAGGTGGAGGTGCGACAATCACAATCTTTGGCTTCTGCGCCTGGATTGGGGGGTGCGTAATAATCTTGACCAGGTTTTCCTTGTACCGATCAATGGGTACATGCTGCGAAGGGCGATTGCTGGGTAGAACACTGTCGTTTGCTCCAAGAAGAATGATCTGTCGGTGATATTAGTGTAAATGAACGTGGGTGAGTGGCTGGTTGTGAACCACGCACCAGACATTCAAGCTTGGGAGACGACGCCGAGAGTTCGGGGAACAGTTGATCGAGGTATTTGACCACATTTTCCGTACTATATCCTGAGAATCCTCGGTTGATTACATCAAACCGGCGTGCGCAATCTAGCCTTGTGAGTCCACGGCACCTGGATCAAAGCCTTATACTTCAATGACTTACGAGTCTGCAATGCAGCCTGGAACGAGAACCCATCTTGAAGATTAATCGAGTTCTGGAACAGGGAATCTCCTAGCAGAACAACTTGGGGATAAGGTCGCTAATCGTCTATAATTAGCCACGATAAGAGCTGAGACTTGATGTGAGGTGTTCGACATACAGCCATTTTCTCGGGTTGTGCCAAAGAGGGGTTGCATATAAATGGTGCAGGGTACGGAACACTGGCAGTAGTACGAGGGCTTTCAGAGAGATATATAATATATATAAACAAATCGGTTAGATTAAAGAGAACTTTTGTCGCTTTCTCAGCTGTAACCCCTCATTATCGGATAATCGGCTACACAGGAGATGAGATCGCGGCCCCTGGTGTCCGGTTCGGCCAGCCGACCATCTCCGGCAAAGGTGGGTCCTGCACTTATCGATAACAAACCACGGTGGAGCAATCTTTGTCGTGCCGCCAAAAAAAATTCGGAGAGAAGGTCTGTAAGTTTCCCGTGTCGCAACAACCACACCAAAAAAAAAGTCTTTGTGACGACTTCACAACCCCCCCTCCCCCTCCCACCCGCGAGGTCGACTTGCCCTCTTTTCTTGCGTTCGCGGAGCTCGGGATACGTGGAGCCATGGCGACCTCTCTCGCCGCCCAGCTGGCCCAGGTAGCCGCAAACTCCAAGTCGACGCTCAACGTCAAGGCGCAAAAGGCCGCCCACTCCAAGTCCCTGATCTGGGAGCCTCGAGTTGCCGCCACGCAGAGCTACCAGACCCTGTACACGACCTGCCACCAGGGCTTCGAGGAGCTGTGCCAGCTCGACCATCGCTTCGCGCGGTTCCAGTCGACAATCTTCAGCGAGGAGAGCCAGAACCAGGATCGCACTCAGCTTACCGCCGCGGAGAATGAGGAGCTCAGCAAGCAGATTGACGCCTTCCTGCGCCTGGCAGGGAGCCGCCTGAGGCTGATGCCCGCTATCAAGTCAATTGAGTGGCTTGTGAGACGGTTTAGGTGAGTTGTACAGACCCGATTGGGGATCTCAATTATTGACAAATTGAACCAGAATTCACGAGGAGAATACGACAGCCCTGCTCATGACTTTCCTCCCCTACCACTCCCTTCCCGCCTTTGCGACTCTCCTATCTATCCTCCCCAGCCGCGTCCCTCACGATTTCCGGTTCCTCGATCCGTACATTCGATCCACCACCTCCCCACCAAGGTCAGTCTTGGTCCACCAAGCCATCCACCACCCCGAGTTTCTCTCTGCGGTCTCAGAGTACACTCTCGAGTCATGCCGAACTCAGTATCACTACCCAGCCCTCATTTCGTTCTGGGCAGGCCTGATCACCGAGGCTGTCAGCGGAATGCTTGATCGTTCCAGATCAGGCCGCGCCGCCGTGCAAGCCGAAAACGACCAAGCCATCCTTCACCGATTGGGACCTATTTTCGCCGAGTCGCTGGTCATGAAGAAGGTTCCCAGCCTCCAGATCGCTTCCTACATGGCTATCGCTGTGTTCGTTGCCAAGGGAAACCTGGAAGACGTAGCAGTCTCGGCTTTCATGGAACAGACCGTTTATGGCTGGACCAACGATACAGTACGACCAGCCCTTGTGTGCTTGGCCATCATGGCGCAGTTCCGATCCGCGAAGCAGATGAGCAGCAAGGTTACGAAAGCATTAATGAAGGTCTCCGACATTGGCTCGCTCCTTGTTGACATTGGCCAGGAGCGCAGGGTGGACAAGCTGGCCAACGGCCTCTGCCTGGCCCTCATCGATCGCTTCACCAAGAAGGGTGACGCCCGTGGGCTACCTACCATTATGGCAATCCTAAGCAGCCAGACCCTCAAGGACAAGCAGATTGCGGTGATTTTCAAGTCACTTCTGCTGGCTGCTCTCAAGTTAGATGACAACAACGATGTTGATGGTGCGCTTCGCAGAGAACTTGGCTCTGCTCTAATTGCCCTTTCGCAAACATCGGGAAAATCTGGCGACATCATTCAGGCAGTCATTCAGGAGGTTGATTTCGACATCGAAGAACTGGAAATGAAGCTTGATCTGTCTTTCCGGACAAGAAAACTTCCCGAAGCCTCAGACGGTGATCAAGTGGAAGCTACTGACGTGGCAAAGCCTCGCCAGGATGTGAACACAGTTGTCGACGAACTCTCGCGCGGCAAGAAGCCCTTGCCATCATGTTTGCTCCCTCAACCTAACGAGGTCTTCGACGAGTTTAGCCACCTCTTCCTCTCCATTGTCTCCGAGCACCAGAAAGATGCAGCCTTGCTGACGAAATTCGAGCAATGTCCGCAATTACAATCCCAAGATGCCTTCAAACGCGGCACCTACATTAGCTTCTTCATTCGAATCTGGTGCGGGTCGTATCCAGCCCTCGCGCGTATGGCTGCGCTCGACATGGTGAAGAACAGGGTTAAGGCGGAAGCCGGTCGCAAGATGGATGTGCAAGCTCTCGTTCCTTATTGCATTGCTGCTTTGAGTGACCCTTCGAAGCGAGTGCGCCAGGCAGCTGCCGATCTCATTTCCGTAGTGTCAAGCCTCTACGCGCCCCCTCAAGGCAAGCCCACGGCGACTTTTGGTTCGGAGGTGCTCTACGGAAAATCCAAGGAGGCACCATCACTTACTCCCGACATCACAGCCAAGCTCCTGACCTTGCAGCTCATCCCGACCATCGAGGAATGCATCATGGACCCAGAGCATATCACAGAAGTACTGAAGGCATCGATTGAGCAGGGCAAGTACTCAGCTACACCAGATCCTGCTTTGGACAAGAAGGATCATATGGCTCAGTCAGCAAGGTTGTCGCTTCTCACTTTCCTTGCTTCTCATGTGGTCACCACTCCTATGACCTTGGTTAAGGAAAGGCTGCTGAAATGCCTGAACGAGGTGCGGGGCGTATCTAGCACATCGCGCACACAACTCTTGTTGCCTGCTCTGAAATGGTGGGCTGGGTTGACCGACGACGAGGCGTCGGAGCTGTCGCGTAGCAGTCAAGTTGAGAAATCTACCTTGGATTCGCGCTTCGTCGATATCGTAGTTCCGAACGATACGGCAGGTCTGGATTATCTGTTCACCATCCTTCAAAGCACAACCACAGCGGACAGGGCAAGCCTGGTCCAGGCTGTCTTTGCTCGCCTAAGGAAGATGTGGCCAGCCATGAAGGACGACGTTAAATTCAAGGTTGCTGAGCAGCTGCTGGATATTTCCCAGAAGTCGTCAATCTCCGACGATACGGAGTCTCCCGTGCCTGCTGAGGCAGCCAATTTCCTTCGAGTGGTACCGTTGACGACTGACATCTTGTCATTCTTCCTTGATTCCATTCATACGGGCACCAAGATGATCACCGAGCCGCCTCCGAATAAGCGACGCAGGACAAGTTCTTCGGATGGCAACCGCAGCCTCATCACACAGGTGACTCCCGAACTCAGCCAAGCTCTGCGCAAGGTTACCTTTGTCCTGCAACTGGTGGACAACTCTGATCCCGTCTCTCACCCGGAGCTCCTAGACGGTCTCTTTACGGCCCTCTCAGAGCTGCAGCACTTTAGGACAGTAGTTGGCTCTGAGCTGGGCTACCTTCAGAACCTGATCCTTCGCTGCCTCTTGGCCATGATGCCTGCTTATCAGAACAACAAGGTGCTCAAGATCGACAGCTCCGGAGGGTACGGCGATTTGCTTGTCAACTGCATCCAAAAATCGTCCAGTCCAGTTGTACAGAATGCTGCACTTCTCCTGATTGCAAGTCTCGCTACCACAGCACCCAACCTGGTCTTGCATAGTGTCATGCCTATTTTCACTTTTATGGGAACGTCGGTGCTCCGCCAAAGCGACGACTACTCCGCCCACGTTGTGTCACAAACCATTCAGGAGGTCATTCCACCGCTCATTGCGTCACTGCGGCAGGGACAAAAGAGCCCTGTTGCAGGCGCATCAGATATCCTGGTGAGCTTCTCTACTGCGTACGAGCACATCCCGTCGCACAGACGCCAGGGCTTGTTTGTGGCATTGGTGCAGACTCTTGGTGCTCGTGACTTCCTCTATGCTCTTATCAGCATGTTGGTCGACCGTTACGGCCCAAGCGATGCCTTGCTCCAGTTCATTGTTGAACTGATGAACAACTTCAACATCGAAATCCAATTGGACACGCTCGTTAAGCTCTTGGATCTCATTGCCGATCTTTTCAAGGCGAAGCCAGGTATCTCCTTTGTTCTGCTCGGCGTCAGCGAAGATGGCGATGAGAAGAACGTGGAGCAAATCGCTCAACGTCAGCTATCGGCATTCCCTACCTTCCTGTCCAACAAGAAGATGAAGCAGCAGATTAGCAAACTGGCAAATCGCGATGATATGGAAGCGTCTGAAGTCCGCACTTTGTACGCGACTCTGCTTGAAAATATACTTACTCTCGCGCACACGGTCAGAGCAAACAAGACATTGCATGGGCGATGCGGTGCTGCTTTGGCGAACCTTCTCAACTTGCTCTCGATCAGCGAGTTTATCAAGGCAGTCGAGAGTCTCCTGGATAGACCGGACATGGGTCTGCGGCAGAAGGTTCTTCGGGCTCTGGAGGTGCGAGTCGAAAGCGAAAGCAACAACGACGCCGCTTCTCGATCAGCTCTTCTCGCATTCATGCCACAACTCACTGCGGCTATCCGCGAATCCAGCGATATCCGATACAAGCACACCGCCGTTACCTGCGTCGATAAGATTGCCGAGAAGTACGGAAAGAAGGATATCGAGACGGTGGTTGCTGCAGCCTCCACCATCGCTGGAAAGGACTGTTTGGGTCAGGACGACAAGCAACTGCGGATCATGGCTCTCCTTTGCCTTACCTCTCTTGTGGATGTACTGGAAGATGCTATCGTGCCTATCTTGCCAGTCGCAATCCCAAAGACTGTGGAATACCTCAACTCCAGTCTGACCGAAGGTGCAGTCGACGAGGAGTTGCACTCCGCCAGCTACGGACTTCTTACATCGCTTGCTCAACATCTTCCGTACATGTTGTCAACATACATGGATCGCATCCTCGAAGTATCCAACCGATCCGCTGAAGCCAGTCTCGGCGAAGAGGCTAACGACAGCCGGGTCAGCTGCTTGCAGTTCCTGGCTCGCCGCCTGGAGGCCAAGGAGATCTTCACTAGCCTTAGCAAGAACTGGGAAAATGCCGTGACCGCAGGCTACTCGGTAAGTAGCCTAATCATTTGTTGCTGAAATAATTAGACTGACTGATTATCGTAGGCGCTGACTGAATTCTTCGACGTCTTGGGGCTGGCCATCGACAAGCACGCTAAATCGAACGTCGCCAAGAACGCTGCCCTTCTCTCAGGCATCTTCATGAGCGCCATGGATTTGCGGCGTCGCGCCTACGCTGCGGACCAGGCAAATGAGAATACCCTGAAACGCGTATCGCAAATCGAAAGCAGCACGAATGAGAAGGCTCTGAAGATGATCTTCAAGCTCAACGACGCTGCGTTCCGGCCCATCTTTGTTCAGTTCATGGAATGGACAACAAGTGGACTTGCCAAGGGCGATAAGCTGGGCCGAACGCTGCGGCAGTACAGTCTTTTCAGCTTCCTGCACACGTTCTTCGACAGTCTTAAATCGATCGTCACAAACTACGCTAGCTACGTTATCGAAGATGCTGTCAAGATTCTCAATGCGGCCAACCCATCTGATGCCGAGGAGAAGCAGCTCTGGAGCCTTGTGCTCAAGACGCTGGCCAGGTGTTTCGAGCATGACCAGGACGACTTCTGGCAGGCACCAGCTCACTTCGGAGCCGTCAGCACCGCCGTTTTGGAACAGTTCAAGCACGCTCCTGCGGTGGACATGCTGGACGACGTTATCCCAGCCACTGTGGAGCTTGCCGCAGCCGCTGATTCTCAAGCACACCAGAAGGAGATCAACTCGGCGCTGCTCAAGCATCTGCGCTCTGAGCAAGCCGCGGTACGTCTGGCAGCAGTGCATTGCCAGCAGGCGTTGACGGATCGCCTGGGCGAGGAGTGGCTGTCCATGTTGCACGAGATGTTGCCAAGGATCAGCGAGCTCCAGGAGGATGATGACGAGGTGGTGGAGAGGGAGACGCACCGGTGGATCGTCAAGATTGAGGGTGTTCTGGGAGAGAGCCTGGACGCCATGCTTCAGTGATGTGGAGCTACGTGGAAGTAGATGTGGTGGGAAAAGCGTTGGGTTACAAAAGACTCATTGTGCTAAAAATCGTATATACTGATATTTACGTCTAACAAGGGCAACTTGGCGGTTCAGAGAATGCCAGCCACTTAACGCTTTGTTGTCTGCAATGACGCCTGTGTTCCTTGCTTCTAGTGACATTATCCTGACTGTCACAAGGAGGTTCTCCCTCCTCTTGCACATCCGTTGCCACAGATGGACGCTGTTGAGTTTTCATTTGAATTGACGAGAAGACGTTGCGTGGCCATAAGACGAAAAATACCTTGAATGATTTATTTAGATCTGGTTTTTTGTCCGCAGAAGTAATATTCGAAGGTTAACATCTGTAGGATATCTCAAAGCCTTCAGGCACTTCAGTATGGGTATATGAAGATGTAGGCCAACACGTGCTTTACAAGAAGACGGCTATTTCCTCGTCGCAATAAACCAAGATCCACACATCGAATAGTGTTGTGAATGAAACTTTGCAGAACTGCTGCCAGGTCCACAGTTGGTGACAAAATGCTCCTCATAGGTTCTCAGCGGCTGCCTCGTTGAAAGTTGACCACAGGCCCATGGTTATGTCATGCCGTGCACTCTCTCAAAGGCTTCATGATGGCGTAGAATGGATGACCCTCTTGTCCATTGGACAGGCCTAACGTGAAGTAAGTGCGGTCGCCTCTGTGGACGTTGACTCGGTGGGTGGGCATCCATTGTCGCGAGGTATGCCGCAAGGATGACAATCAAGCCGATTTCTGTAACGAGAACGAGCCGTAAGGATGTGGTGGTTTGTTTGTAAGTGGTCTCAGGATACGGGGATAGGCCAAGCCTGTCCGGACGCCTACCTTCTTCGTATCTGCGTTCCCTATTAAAGCGGTCTTTGGATTTATACAAAGACGACGCAATGTGGGCCCGCTTCTGCGGATCAAAATGGACCTCACACATTATGTATTCAATGCGAAGTAGATACAATCAATGCTGAAGGCCACTTTGCTGGAACGATGCATTGCTCCATGCCAAAGTCTCCCAGCACTCTATGAGACGGCCAAAGTGCATTACCCCAAAACCTTCCATGGCTACAGATACTCGGTTCAGGGTAGGTTCGCCAAGGACGACAGTCGCAGGCACGGCTAAGTGAGAGACAATGTTAGAGTAGAGTAGTTGCAACTGCCTAGCGAAGCAGGGTTGCTTGGTTGTTAAACTGATAGGCCAAGGCAAGTTCAACTGGACGTGGAAACGGCTTTGAAATCGCAAAGGTAACATGAACATTCCAAGTCCGAGTCCAGGTCCAGGTCCAGGCCATGGTGACCGTGGTAGCTCAGAGGGCGTGCAGAAAGAGACGTGGTGGGAAACCGACAGGCTGTAAGAGATGCATTGCGCTGGGATATGGTAAACAATGCTGACTTGCGCTTGTCATGATAACTTGAGCGACTGAGAGAACAATGTGACGAACATGCTTATTTTTCTCTTTCTTTGACTCACGTCCGGGCGAGCCGGGAGTTCCCGTAGCTGTTAGTGCCGGGACGCCGGGTTGGCCAAGCTTTCCGGGGGGGGGGGAGTGAGCACCAGCCCGCCTCGTCGATTCCACAGGCTCCGTCGATTGGGAAAATGACGATCCCGAAGAATCCCGCGGGCCCCGGCGTGATAAGCCAAGAAAAATCAATGAGCGCAGGTGACGGAGGTATTTAATCATCTTGTCCTGGCAGAAATCAGTGTCGGTTTGCGTCTTGACAGCGGTGCAATGGGGCAATGACATCAGCGATGCGCATAGCGGCATCTTAGAATTGCTTTCAACAAAGTCAAGCACAACTCCAGCCATCTCATCCATTCGACAAAAAGAAAGAGAAAAAAAAAACACCCCCATATCGCTACCGATTCTCTCCAAAACCAAGCAATTTTCTTCGTGGGAGGCGAGTGCATTCTGGCACCAAAGATGCGTGCAACCGGGGCATTGCGGCTACAAAGCAGGCCTACTGCAGCCGTTGCGAAAACAGTGTCGGGTTTGACGAGGCCGACTTGCTTAGCCTTGGTGACGGGGACAAACGCAAGGCATGCCAGTACCGAAGTTAGCAAAGGCAAAGGTGAGCATCTTTTTTTTCCCCTTCTTTTCACATCGTTGTTTGGGTGTTCGACATGATCTGAAAGGTGGATTCGAAATTGTTACGGGAATACTAGGTACCTTACCTTCTCTTCTCTCCTTGAGGAAGACGCTCAGAACTACGCATCACCAAATGTGGGGGGACCTGGGCTTGCGCTCAACCACTTCATTCCTTGTTACCAAAGAAACCGAGAAACTTACCAGAAGTGTGACTGACCCAACTTCTAGACTCTGGAAAGGAACGTATCATTGTCCTTGGTTCAGGGTGGGCAGGCTACGCCCTTGCGCGAACCCTGTCACCGTCCAAATACTCCCGCGTGCTCATCTCACCGCGGTCTCATTTCGTCTTCACACCACTACTTGCCTCGACATCCGTTGGCACTCTAGAGTTCCGTACCGTGCTGGAACCCGTGAGACGGCTGGGCCTGGACGAGTACCACCAGGCATGGGCCTCTGAGATCGACTTTGCGCGGAAGACGATCAGGGTAGAGGCCAACACCCACGGAGAAGAATCCGGCGCTAGGACAGGCGCTGCCGTCACCAAGGGCGTGGAGTTCGACGTGCCATACGACAAGCTGGTCGTGGCCGTCGGAGCGTACAGCCAAACGTTTGGCGTTGAGGGCGTCAAGGAACATGCCTGCTTCCTGAGGGACGTTGGCGACGCGAGGGCCATCCGCCTCAAGCTCCTCATGGCTTTTGAAAAGGCAGAGCTGCCCACGACGACTGACGAGGAGCGCAAGAAGCTGCTGCACTTCGCCATTGTCGGCGGCGGGCCTACCGGCATCGAGTTCGCCGCCGAGCTGCACGACCTGATCCACGATGACCTGTCCAAGCTG
Source organism: Paramyrothecium roridum (assembly GCA_003012165.1). Taxonomy (NCBI): domain Eukaryota; kingdom Fungi; phylum Ascomycota; class Sordariomycetes; order Hypocreales; family Stachybotryaceae; genus Paramyrothecium; species Paramyrothecium roridum. The sequence goes on from PXOD01000448.1 coordinate 49,909, forward strand.
TACCCGCAGCTGATCCCGTTCGTGTCCATCACCATCTACGACATCGCGCCCAAGGTGCTGCCCATGTTCGACCAGAACCTGGCCAACTACGCCACCGACATGTTCCGCCGGCAGGGCATCAAGGTCAAGACGGAGCACCACCTGCAGCGCATCCGTCGCGAGGGCGAGGTCCTGATGCTTGACATCAAGGAGGAGAAGGAGGAGGTTGGCGCCGGAATGGTGGTGTGGAGCACGGGGCTCATGCAGAACCCGCTCGTGAAGAGCCTCATGGATCGGGAATTCCGCATGCCTGGGCCCGACGGCGAGACGGTGGCCGTGGCCAAGGACAAGAAGACGGGCGGCTTCGCGGTGGACGCCTCCCTCCGCGTCCAGGTGCAGTCCCCAGACGGGACTGTCAAGCCGCTACCGGACGTCTTCGCCATGGGCGACTGCGCCGTCATCCAGGGCAGCGACGCACCGCTCCCCGCAACGGCCCAGGTCGCCAGCCAGCAGGCCATCTACCTCGGCAAGCAGCTCAACCGCACGTCCGACCCCGGGTCGGTCGCGCCCTTCAAGTTCCGCAACTGGGGCACCATGACCTACCTGGGCAGCTGGCGGGCCATCCACCAGAGCAAGGCGGACGAGCTGAAGGGACGCGCCGCGTGGATCCTGTGGCGCACGGCGTACCTGACGAGGAGCATGAGCATCAAGAACAAGATCATGATACCGGTGTACTGGCTGGTGACTTGGATTTTCGGGAGAGACATCTCGAGGTTCTGAGGCCAAGGCTCTTGGCCCCTGAGTTAGACTTGGCCATTGTAGGATATGTAAATTCTGTAACATTTGATTAGCGAGAGCCCTTGGTGCCGGAATTCGCACCAGGAGTAGGAGTGTATGATAGACAAAAAATTTAAAAACCTGAACAACACCCAACCTAACATGCTTCACTGGCTAAAAGTGCACAAACATTTCCAAGTGCTTGGCAGAAAATATCGTGGCTATCAAAGAAATTGATTGGCACCATGTTGGGAGCATTTCCACATTAGTCACTCTGTGCCGTCATGAGTCCACTCCGACGTTACCCGGTTGAGCATATTAAATAAACCCTCTCAGCGCATAGTCGCTGCGCTATCAATTTTCAAGAACCTTTGCTGGAACCTGTGGTCACTGCCGCCAAACCAAACAATGGCCAAGCAAGCAGTCAATTACGGCGTCTACCTCGTCACCGACTCGACGCCCGCCATCCTCGGCGACCGTGACCTCATCGCCGTCGTCGAGGCCGCGGTCGCTGGCGGCGTGACGATTGTGCAGTATCGCGACAAGACCAGTAGCAGAGACGTTGCCGTTGAGACGGCGAGGCGCCTCCATGCGGTGACGAAGCGGCTGGGCGTGCCGCTGCTGATCAATGACCGTGTCGACGTGGCTGTCGAGGTTGGCTGCGAGGGTGTCCACATTGGCCAAGATGATATGGGTATGTTGACAGGAAACCGAGTTGAACAATATACACAGCGCACAACTTGTAAGTGATTTCCGGAGAAGAAGATATGCTGACGAGCGGCTGATTATGCTAGAATTCGCTTCGGCCAGAGGGCTTCTGGGCCCGGACAAGATCATTGGTGTCACGGCGAGTTCATATGAGGAGGCACTCAAGGCGTGCGAGGCCGGTGCAGACTACTTGGGCATAGGGACGGTTTACTCAACGCAAACGTGAGCCACGACCATTACGGCACCTTTCATGATTTGCAATCTTCATGCTTACCATTTCACTTTTAGCAAGAAAGACACAAAGTCGATCATTGGCACCTCCGGCGTCCGAGACATTCTCTCGGCCCTTGCGGCTTCGGGCCACGGCGCTATTCCCACCGTCTGCATCGGCGGCGTCAACGGCACCAACGCACGGCAGGTTCTGACGGAGTGCGCCGGTCCTCGCAAAACTCTTGACGGCGTTGCTGTCGTCAGCGCTGTCATCGCGGCCCCCGATGCGGCCGCAGCTGCTCGTCACCTCGTGTCCGAGGTCCTTCTAGCCCGCATCCCGGACGTCATCCGCGCCGTGGCCCGCACCACTCCGTTGTCGCATAACATGACCAACCTGGCACGTCTCTCCTTTTGCTTCTGTTACTGCCCGGGGGCCGCATGCTAACACAACGGGCCGGAACAGGTGGTGCAAAACTTTGCGGCCAACATTGCCTTGGCTGTTGGTGGCAGTCCAATCATGGCAAACTACGCTGAGGAGGCTGCGGATCTGGCTAAACTCGGGGGAGCTTTGGTCATTAACATGGGCACCGTGACACCGGAGGGACTGAAAAACTACCAGCAAGCCTTGCAAGCCTACAATGCAGCCAACGGGCCCGTGGTATTTGATCCTGTTGGGTGAGTAAAGACCTGTGCCATATTCTTTCCATGCTGTTTATGTCACTTTCTCACGCTTATTCTTTACTTTGTGTTCACAGTGCTGGCGCAACATCAGTACGACGCAACGCCGTCAAGACGCTCTTATCGTCTGGGCACTTTGACATCATCAAGGGTAACGAGGGCGAGATCCAGACCGTCAATGGCGCCACCGTCACCCAGCGCGGCGTGGACTCGACGTCCTCTCTGACACTGCCCCAGAAAGCCGCGCTCGTGCAGTCCCTCGCCCACCGCGAGCGCTGCGTCGTCGTGCTCACGGGTGTCACCGACGTGCTGAGCGACGGTCAGCGGACGGTGCGCGTGGACAACGGCCACGAGCTGCTCGGCTGCGTGACGGGGACAGGGTGCACGCTGGGGACCGTCATCAGCACCATGGCTGCTGCGCACCCGTCTGATAAGCTGCTGGCTGCCGTCGCAGGGACTGTCATGTTCGGCGTGGCCGCCGAGATGGCCGCCGCCAGGGCCGAGGTGAGGGGTCCGGGGACGTTTGTGCCGGCCTTCCTGGACGAGCTGTATGTGATAAGGAAGGCAACGGCCGAGGGAGACATGCGGTGGATGACAATGGCCAAGGTAAAAGCTATCGAGGCGGAGAATGCCTGAAGGGGATACATGCCATTTCGGTAGTCACGACATCCGTGAAACATGGGAAACAAAAATACCACAGAAACCGTACGAGTAAAGTGGTGCGCCTGTTTCCAGTACCTTGGTCTACTTTACGTGGTGACTGACCACTGACTTTGACTGCCGGCGTTGATACCGCGCGCGCAGGGTACCACCCACCCTACCTGACCTTACCTTATTTTAGGCGTCCTAACGCAAGGTAGCCCTCGGATTTAGGGGAAGCAGGCACCCCTGTAGCCGCGGGCTAACGCGAGGTAACCCACCAGGGGAAACATGGCACTGTAAGGCAGACCCTGCAGGCGTAGCATGGTCCACCTCAAACTCACATGGCAGAATGACATGCGTGCGTGCGTGCACGCATCCATGCACACTGAGGTGATCGCTAGCCCGCCGCTGCGACCCCTGCGCCGCCCTCCCCCGTGGCCCTGTGGCCCTGTGGTTTTGCGGAATGGAAACGCCAAGTTGCTGCTGCTGGTTCCGGCACCAAGGCGCCCTGTTCTGTAGGCGAGGTACGTACCTCCGCCTGCACCCTTTAGGTACCTTACCTACCATACCTCATGAAGGAGGTACCTACCGTGCACACCGTGGTCTACTTCCCGCGCGCGGAAACCTTGTGGTGAGCCAAGGACCTTACCTTTCGGTCTTGGCAATCCTACCCCCTTGTTTCGTTCGCTCCTTCCTTCAACCACCTCCGTCCATCGATCCCGTCATCCACCGACCGACCTTACCTTGCAACTGCTCGCTCCCCCGTCCAGCTCGGCAAACCTTCGCCATTTCACACCACGCTTCGTCCGCCCACCACAACGCATTCCTGAAAACACGTTTCTCGAACAAAACCAGTCCTCTCTGACCCGCGTAGCATACCGTCACTTGCGCCGCCACCGTTCCTGCAGCCTGTTGATCTAGCGCGGCCGTGCTCCCAAGAGTTCGCTAGCCAACCTCTCCGAAGATCGCCTAATCTCACGACTACGCCCTCCGTCGGCACACATTAATCCACGAGCCTACCTAGAAGCCTTCACCTTGCTGTGTTGCGGCAATATCGTTCAAACAAGCGACATTTGTCAAAAACGACCCCGTCGGTTACGAGATTGGTATTAAAGACAGACCTATAACCTACCTCGAATTTCACGGAGCGAGCCTCAGTCGTCTATCCCGAACCCTCTCGCTTTAGAACGACAACGGTCGAGTTCTCTCGCCTCTCTAAAAGAAAACTCCCAAGACATAGTTCTGTCCTCCGGCACTAGACACAAATCTAGAACAGTGTGCGACGTCGTCTCCCAGAGCCACGTCTTGGTTCCCCCTAGGCGATGTGGTGGGGGACGTCGACCTCGTGAACTGATTTCTGCCTTAGGGGATCGAGGTCTAGATAAACGAACATTTGTTGGCTACTCTCGGAATCCTGAAAACCTTCACACCTGATGATAGTCCGGCTGTAGCCTTTGTGCGATCTCATCCCTGGTCGTCCTCGATTTCTCCTGTCTCTACTCATCTCCTCGGAACATTCATCTCCAGCGCTCGCTTGCTGATACTGCTGCTCCGACATCCGCTTTTGGGTCTTGCACTTACGTATGTGCGCTGGTGGTCACGAAACCAAACGGGCATGGATCCGCGCTTCGCTGTCCCTATTACCCGCGACGATCTGTACAGCTTACAGATGGAAGTGAAGCAAGTTCAATACACCCAAAGCAATCATGCGGAGCGTATACTACGACTCGAGAAGCGTCAGACAGACGATGCCGTGTTGAAATCGGTGTGGAACTCGCCATTTCCCGGGGTGCTTGCGGGAACACCACAACATGGTATGGCCAAACGCACCTAGCCACCTTCGTCTCAATTCGTGCTTATTTTCTGTCATAGGACCCATGCAGATTCCTCAAAATGATGTATTTGACGACTTGGATGAATCAGGCGAACAGCTTCTGGGGTCCTTGCATCTTGGGCCGGCTGAGGAAGAATTGCCTGTTCGTCGGGGCGCCGCCTCGAGAGCCAACAGTGTTCGCTTCGATGAAAGCGCTCTGCACGGTTCCAGTTGGAGTGGCCACAACAACCGGCATTCTGGCGAATTTGGACCTCCTAGGCCCGGCAGCGGGCTGATGATGGAGCGTTCTCTTTCCCACAAGTCGGATGGCAGGCATAGCTCAGCAGGGCATTCCGTGCATTCCCATCACTCGGTCGCTTCTGGGAGAGCAAGCAGCTTTGGACTTGAGACGAATTTCGCAGCTGTTGACGATGACGATGATGACAGTTCCTTTGACATTCCCCGCCCACCCGTTTCTTTTTACCTCCTTGGTACAGTTCCGTCCATCGTGCGCTGTTGGCTGACTACCCACTACGCTCACTCCACGCTCCTGTACGCGGACGTGTGCTCCGGGTCCCAAAAGTCAACCGTCGATTACTCGCTTGTCAAAGAACTGGATCTGCAGGACGCAGTAGAGCGTGACGTGGATGGCCTACCCAGAATACGGCTCAACGTCTATTTTGCCGAAGCAGTTGTGACTCGACACGGCAACCGTTCAAACAGCCCCGAGGGGGCTGTGCCTTCCATGACAGTTCTCTTCGAGGTTGTTGGTGCAGAGGCGTCTGGCACCACAGTTGTGGACCGAAAGGCGCTGCGCATCTTTGTTGGGAGTGATGCTCTTAGGGCGCACTCAGCAGACATTCTGTTTTCTCAGAACTCAATGGTGCTGTTCGGAAACGAGCGCGAACGGTTGCGAGTGCCATTCGTTCGGCCCGAGGACGAAGCGGTGTTCCGTCATATTGCCACGGGCCCTGTTATACCAGAGAAACCGAAGTTGAATGCCAATGCCGCGCCATTCATTGTGCTCGAAACTAACCAGGCCCTTCATGATGAGGAGCAAATCAACGCTGCAGATGCACAGGCCGAGGAGGATGACCATGAAAATGCATCACCTCTGGCCACGCAAGCTGAGATGGTGAAGTCCCAAGGCCCAAGCAGTGGCTCAGAAATGAGTAGAGAGGATGCCGACAGACCCGGAAGAGCTACTACCGACGGCGAGACTAGTGGCAAGGAAGGCTCAGGCACCTCGGAGATGTCCCGTAGGGGGTCCTCGACAGGAATTTGGGGTTCTTGGCGCCAGGGGGCTGGTGCTGGTCCGGACGGCACCAGTCAAAGCACGTCCTTGAGCGGATATCAACCCGCGGCAAGGGGCACGCGAAATATGAAGGTGCTCAAATCGCATAAATCAGGATCGAGTTCGGCGTCCGCAAGGCCAAGCGCTTCGTCTGACATTGCACCCGTTGCAAAACCAGGGATCGAGGCTCGACGAAAGAGCCAAGTAAGCATGGTCGGAGACAGCACGGTGAATGGAAACGTCCGATGGGATGCCAAACGGACAGTAAGTTCCGGAGCAGAAGTAAAGCCTCAACAGGCCAGCCGCGATACCAAGAACGGCCCATCTCTACCACGATCTGCCAACCCGGTTGGCGTAGCATCGGCATTTTCGTGGATGACGCCCCCTGTCAAGAGTAAGCCGTCAACGGCGGCGGAGTAACGTTGACCTCGTGCAACCATTTTCAGAAAGAGTTTCTCAACGACTATCAGACAAAGAACGGTTGTGAAGCTTGGCTCCTAGGCCTGCTGACTGGGAGTTATGTGGCAGCGCTCATGTAAGACAGTACTTTTTAGTCTACTTGTGAAGAAGGGAGTGCCAATAGGCTGGAACGCCTCAAGCTTCTCTTATCATGCTGTATTGCAGGCGACTCGAGAATACTTCTGCTCTTCAATTCATCATTGCATGAACTAACTGCATCCATAAGTGGCTCTATTATCTACCTTGTGTATCTCATCCTTCCATAACATTCGTCTGAGTGATGCGGCTGTAACTCGTCCCCGCCATTCTTCCACAAATTGCATTGTCTACATCTTGGCGACCGGGGGCAATGCCTCGAGCACGTTCTTCGTGTCACTCGCAGTCCCCTTGACCACACCAATCAAGCCTTTGAAACCCGGGTGTGAGGCGTCACCTAGACACTCATACATCCAGCTTTCACTGGAGGTGACGGTAATGCCCTGCTCTGCGCGCAGCCTATCAAGGGCAACGACAACTTCGGTGCGGTTGCAGCTGCTTACACCATCAGCTAATATATAAACGCGGTGGCCTGCATCACGCAGGTCGAGGGCAGTCTGGGTGATGCAGATATGCGACTCAATGCCAACAAGTGCGATCTGAGCTGGCTCCGGGCCGAGAGCGGAGATAATGGATGGGATGTACATGGAGAAGCGTGTCTTGTCGTGCTCTGGCGAAGGAAGTAGAGCAGCTAGCGATGGCACCGTAGGGCCAAGCTTGGCTTTGGTCTGGGTCGTCGCATGGACAGAAATGGATTGCGCTTTGGCGAAATGGAGGACTTTCTCAATGGTAGTGGCTCTGTATGTAGGAGTTACTTTTGTCAGTGGCTGCTCTGTGAGGTGAGCGATAAAGGGAGTATTCCTATGGGTGAGAAGCCGTGGGCCATCACCTACACTCTATCGAACTCATAGATAGCGTTGGCGAATCTTTCCTGCATGTCGCAGACACTGAGAGGTGTATCTTAGTAACTTGAGGTCGGGACAGATCTCAGACAAAAAGTCCAGTCGACTTACAAGATTGCCGGGTTCTCTGTTTTCAGATTGAGTCAACATATGTGTTCAGATCGAAAGCAGGGAGTTTCATCTCGAGACAGGACCACACAGCCCACGTGAGAGACGGCCAGTGACAAGGTTGGCCGGAGAGGGAAACGGAATAAGCAAAGAAAATCGTGGTTCCTTACTGAAGCGCATCTCGGACGCAGCGCCGGCCATTGTGCGACGGCTCGAGATAGCTGGGAATGGCGGTCTCTGAAGCTCCGAGTTCGGCGTCCACGGCCGGGATGACGACAGCAGCGGTCCCAGTCGGCTGGGTGTTGGTGAGAATCGTCGAGTTGCTGCTATCCTAATCGGAAGCATTACCGAGCAGCTCGCGGATCGTCAGTCGAGAAGAAGAGGATTGGGGGAGTTGGCAAATGTGATATGTGATAGAAGCCAAGCGTGCAACGTATATATAAAGTGGAAATAAATGAACTATATTTGCAGGAGCAAGCGCGCAAAAGGGCAAGTCTAAGGCAAGGTCAAGGCAAGGCACGGCAAGGCAAGGGCGACTGGGCGAATGGGCATATGTCACACCATCTGGTGGGGTAAAGTGCGACCTGGAGTCCCTTGAGGTAACTTGCAGTACGTATGTGGTAGACTACTACGAAGTACAGGCAGGTTGAAAGGTTAAGGTACTGTAGGTGCGTGGGGTTCCTTCCGTCCTAGTCCAAACCTTGCGCTATTCCCGGCCGGTATGTCAGAACCTCCCCTTTGCTCTTGCCTGGCGAACAACCGCATCCAGCTCGGCAAAGCGAAATGCGGGGTGGGTGTCCAATTTGGAACCTGCCGAACCCCCGAGGCGTTGCCGACACGGCTATCCGTACACAAGCCCATGCACCTTCACGTGAGCAACCATTTACACGACGAACGCACGATGCAAAAGCAGAATGGCACGGGCACGCGAGTGTGTTGGTATGAGTGCCAAAACCTGACTTGTCAACTGAACTAGCCAGCACTTGATTCATCTCCTTCTAACTGCACAAACGCCATTCACTATGCGGCCAGTGTATCAAACTCCCAAACTCCCACATAATCAAGTCAAAAATCGACGTAGATAACGCCTCGACGTAATGCTACCAAATACTGCAATGCAGGCCTCCTTTTCCTTTCCTTGCTTTTTCTTCGCCTTTTCTTCTTCCCTCATGAGCTCACCTCCGCGAACCATGTCCTCAACAAGCCTGCCAGGGCACTCGGCAGCTCCTCCAGGTGGTGCACGATGAGGTAGTACTGGAAGGGGAACGTGTCGAGGTACCGCTCAATCACCACGCGGCTCTCCCCGCCCTCGTTGATGAACTTGGCCTCCTTGAGCTCCAGCACGCTGTCGCCCTTCTTCTTGCCGGTGTCGTCCATGATGATGAAGACGATCATGATGCGCTCCTCCATGGCCTCGCGCAGCAGTCGTCGGATATCGTCGTGCGCCGATGATGGCGTCAACCCGTCAGACAGGATGAGTGCGAGCTGCCACAGGTCGGAGTTGCCGCTCGACTGCTGTCGCGCGACCCTGAATGTGTCGATTGTCTGGCGGATCAGGCGAGCAATGTCTGTGCTGTCCTGCGAAAAGGTGAACTGCTGAAGGACCTTGCCACCCGCGTCTGCCGCAAAGGGTTCCGTCAGCTGGTGGGCCGTGAAGACCTCGCTACCAAAGCCAGCCACGCCGACCTGTCCAGCTTCCAGCATCGTCAATGACCGGGATACCATTACCAAGGACTCCATTGCTAGATTGCCTGATGAGGACTCTCCCATGCTCTTGCTGTCGTCTACACACAGCAGGATTTGGTACGTGCGCTTGGTGGGAATAGCGCGTCTCATCCAGATCTTGTCGCGCTTGTAACTGGACGCAATGTATGGAATGATGCGCTTGATGTTCAGGCGCTTGCCAGTGCGGAACGATCCCGAAAGCTTTGTGGACTGGGAAGGTGTAAGAATAAGACGCAACTGTGATGTCAGGGATAGCGACAGCGCGTGTGTCTTGCTCTGGAACTCGCTCCACTGCTGCATGGCGTCGGCCATATCCCGCAGTGGTCTTTGCGCGTCCGAGATGTGTGTTGTCGATAGCTGCGTTGACGTTTCCTCGATCTGATCTTCACCATCCTCGTCTTGCTTCTGGACGTCCAGGTTATCGGAGGGAGATTCGTCTCTAAAGTTGCCTTGTCTCGTCTTGACGCCAGAGCGCGTGTCATCCTGGTCCTCGGTCTTTGCATTCTGGGCCATTGCCTCTTCCTCCTCGTCCATTTTTCCAGACTCACCCTCGTTATTTTCGTCCTTGTCAGTTTCCATCACCTTGTTTGACGTGTCCTTGTGCTCCTCATCTATGGCCATGGCATCGTCAATAGGCTGAACATCCTCATTATCGGCAGTCCCCATCGCTTGCGCATCCGGTGCGGCTTCGTCGTCTTGTAGATGCTGGAATTCGCGTTGCGCTTGATCGTTGTCCGCCTTGTCCTGTGCATTCTCTTGGCTGTCGTTCTCAGGATTGGCATCGTGAATATCACTCTGCTGTCGATGCCATCGTTCCAAGGCATCGCCCAGCTTCTTGAACGGGTTGCTACGCTGTGATTCTTCCTTCGAGTCTTGTTCCAGATCTTGATTGTTGATCTGTTCAGCTGAGCGAGATGTTGCACCCTTGTTGCCTGCACTCGTGTCCTGGTCCGCGGCCGCCTCACCCATCTCTCCGTCCTCTTGCTGCGCCGCTTTACTCTGGAATTGGTCGTCAAGGTCCATGGCATCGGCATTTTGGTCTTGTCCCGAGCTCTTAACATCGCTTGGCGCCGCATGCTCATTGTCAGCCGTAGCCACATCCTCATTGGGAGGTTGCGTTTGGTCTGTTTGCTCCTCTTGTGGTTGCTCCTGCTCTTCCTCTTCATCGACGTCCGACCGAACTTCGTCCTGAACCTCGTCCTTGGTACCAGGCGCCTCCTTCGCCTCCTCATCGACCTCGTCCTCCTCGGGTGGTACATCGGCGTCTGTTGGCTGTTCGGCACCCTTTTCTTCATCTTCATCTCCGTTCTCATCCTCCTCGCCCTTCACTTCCTGCGGCTCTGTCTCTTCCTCTTGTGCTTCTGCATCCGATGCCATGTCCAGGTCATCGCTATCTGATACGGCAGATTCCTGCTCATCGAAATCGAGCTCCATCTCCTCTGGGAGGGCCAAAGTGTCGTTTTCTTGCGCCGTCTGCTCCTGTTTGTTCAGTTCTTCCTGCGGCTGCACATTTTCTGGTTCTGCTTCGGGATTCTCTCCATCTTCCTCGCCAGCATCCTCTTTCTTCTGCTCCTCTTCAGCTTCTTCTTGCTTTGAATCCCCTTCGTTGGCCATCTGTTCATCGGACTTCTGCTGTCCCTTGGCTTTATCTCCTTCTTGATCCTTTTCGGCTTCCTCTTCGTCTTTGCCGTCCCACATCTTCTCGTCCACGGCTGTAGGATCTAGGTCGTCCACATCCCCGGCCTCTTCGTCCATATCGTCCTTTTCCTCTTCTTCATCTCCATTCTTTGAGCCTTCTTCGTCATCTTCGGCTCCATCAACACTGCCCATGTCACCTTCCAATTCCTCATCCGCCATGTCAACAGCGTCCTTTTCGTCCTCAATATCACCTTTGTCATCCTTGTTAGGTTCCTGGGCAAGCTCCGAAAGGTCTTCATCAGGTTGAATATCTTTGCTTATATCTTCAGCGCCTTCTCCATCACCGAGACCAGTACCTGACTCGACTTTGCCCGCGTCTCCAGATGTCTCATCGGACTTCTCCTTTGGCGTACAGAATCCTTGTGACGCAATCTGAGTGAAGGTTTTTGTCAAATTGAATGCCAGGTGCCCGCTCGCACGGTGTATGGCAAGACCTTGTTCAATGGTCCGCTGGCAGAGGGCGGTATATTGACTGACAATGGGAGCTGCAAGTCCAAAAAGACTCATTGCTATTTCGGCAACATGAGGCTGCTCCAGATTCAACTGTTGAACATCTTGAATGCACTGACGAATGCTTCTATCAACGTTTTCAATATGTAGTTGTTTGACGACGTTGAAATAGGACGCATTGTGCTTCGATAGCCAGCCAGGCTGTTCTTCGTCTCGGGGCACGTTGGCTCCAGCCTTTCTTCCTTTTTCTATGGCAACGAGCACTTTGTTGCACAAGGCCGCTACAGTCTCGGAGAGTCGTTCGATGTCTGTATTGCCCAAAATAGTATCAGCCGGCTCTTTTGACACATAGGTCCATGGTATCACTTGGCCAAGAATGAAGCCGAGCATAGGTCTTTCTGTGAGGCTTTGTTCAAGTTTCGTCCTGAATGCAGTTAACTCTACCTCAAGCTCTGTCTCCAGTCGGGAGCGTGCTTCAGAATGTAGGCAGCCTGGTAGTAGGCCTAAATCGTGGAATCGAGCAGCAATGTTATCGAGTCGGCTCGACCAGGAGTGCAAGAGTTGCACGATATCTTCATGCTTGCTTTGGCCGAGCTTCTCATGGATTTCAACAAGGCGCGTGGCGAAAGCAAGGATCTGGGTCAGCCAGGGCAAAGTCTTGGTGCACCCTGTACTTCGAGTCGTGTTCATAATGATGCCATGCTTTTGAATGTCGCCCAGCTCTTGAAACTCATTTGTTGATTTCGATAGTGACGAAAGTGATACCGATGCTCCTGCAAGATCATTCCTCTGGTTTAGGAGGAATTGAAGCATGCCTTCGACGAAACCGATGCTTCGAGCAACCTCAGCTCCAGTGAGGTCCTCAGAATGTTCATTTGCAGCCAACCTGACGCGCGGTATGAGATCAAGGACTTTGTGCAGGTAATACTCCGCTCCAGCTACATCTCGACTGTCTGGAAGGTTGATTGGCCGTGTTGATGCCAAGACCACAGCCAAAGACTCTTGAAGTGCCAATTTGTCCTGTCCCAAATTATACTTCAAGCCCATATGACGCAAATCTCGCAACGTCTCAGCGAAAAGTTTGCGCTTTCTTGTTTTGAGGTGCTTGATAATATCCTTGTTCTCATCAGTCAGGAACGCGGGCGTCTCGGTACGAAGCTCAGCCATCGAGGTATTCAAGCTTTCGACGAGCTCGTCAAGGCTATTGGGGACGCTGCTATTCAGTTCAGGGCTTGCTGAAATCCGTGCCATGACGGAAATCGTCTTGGGTACGTTCGCCATGCGTCTATGCTTCTCCACCCACTCGGGTATGTGCTGTTGCAAAGTGCCCAGAGCAGCTTGCGTAATCTCAGGCGGTAGGAGAGGGTTGATCTCAGAAGGTGCTTGAAGCACATTTTCATCTGGCAGGCCTTGCTCAATGATCGCTTTCATCTCTTGGCCTAGGATCCCTCGAAACTTCCTGATGATCCGGAAAAGCTTCTGGTGAGATTTTCGAGCACTTTCACGGAGTGCGTTGATGTTGGTGTCTTTCCAGCTAGCCATAAGCAAAACATCCTTCATTTTCTTTTCAAGTGGCAATCGTCCTTTTTGGATGGCGTCGCCTGCGGGCTTCTCGTATCTGCGGTAGTAGTTGATGAAATTCGCGACAGCATTGGAAATGATGTCCAGTGATGGGTAGTCCTTGAACAGAAGGTCCAAGTGACCTTTAAGTTGTGTCAACAAGGCAAGGCGCGTTTTGAACTGGCCGGCAATCGACGTTGAAAAGTACATTTCAAGGTTTTGGTTTAAAGCGATAGCATAGTCTCTCAGGTCAGCTTCCGAATCCACCATGGTAAGAGGGACAGCAACGACGACCTGATAAGCCACGAACCACCAGGAATAAGCAGTGTCTTCGCACTTCTTCATTTCCATGTCAAAAAGGTTGGCCCATGTTGACAGTTCCAAGCGCCGCCAACGAATAACTGTGTCTGTGAGGGAGTTGTGTAAGGGTAGCACTGAGTAGATGCGACTCGCCCAGCCGCCGAACTCCCACTCGTACACATGGCCGTGGAGTTGTTCGACCTTGGGGAGAATTTTAGCGAGAGGCTCAGTGTGAACCAGCTCAAGTAATTTATCACAAGATTGAATAACATCAGCCAGCGGCTGCATGTGCCCAATTTCATCCACGAGCTGCAACTCTCGGAATCTCGCTTTGATCTTGTCGGACAGTACAACCAACTGCCGCACCTCCGGCAGATTGGCATCGTTGTAAAAGTTGTACGAACTGTCCACGGTTGACGTATTGAGCGAGTTTACTTGGTCGTCAAGGAGGAGCATTGAGCCTGCAAGCATTTTCCCGTTCAGGCATCGATCGATGTATGACCCTTCCTTGGTTTCGCGGATCAACTGTTGACCAGTGGCAAAGCAGAGCTCTTTGATTGCTTTAACGGGCTCTTGCTTCTCGAGGAATAAGCGTCTATGAGTGCTCGCAACTTTCAAGGACGTGTTTCGAACAACATCACGGTCCTTTGAAGGGACTGGCTCACCGTCCTCGTCATAGCTCGGGAACAGGTCGTTGAATTCTGCAGCGTCCACTTCTTCCTCGTCCTCAGCTGATCCCCGGAATTGATAGAGGCTAGCTTTTGCTTCCTCGGACTTGCGGTCCGCTTCAAGCTTCTTCTCCCATTCTTCATAAAAGCGGTGGAACGACTGTGCTATACCTTCTCGAATGTTTGCTGGCACCTTTTCCAGAGTCTCGACGGAAACTGCCACGTTCATGAGACTCAATAATTCAAATCCGGTTGCTGAAGATGCCAGGTTTCTAGCATCCCACGCGGATCCTCCGAAGAAGGGAGTGACTTGAAGCAAGTCTTGGGAGGAAGCTGATATTTCGGCAGCTTGGACAGCGTCACAGAGAGACAAGCCAACCAGGAGGCAGCGGAGAAGATTCACAGCGGGTCGCGTCATGTCTTGGTAGGCTTCAAATCGAGTTGTAAGCCGCTGCAGTAACCGCTCGGTGTTCTCTCGGATGAAGTGGACTTCTTGAGCAGCCTCGGTATCATTGGACTGTAGGCGTAGCAGAACAGAGGTCAAGCTAGAGCCCTTAGCCACTTTGAGAATGTTCGAGAACTCAGCCTGCAACTGACTGAGTTCCGAAAGTTCAGGTCTATAGACTGGCTGTATTTCTTTGGGTAAAGGCCCGAGCTCTTCTAGATCACTCTCAGCATGCGCTATCCGCACATTTGTTTGCTGACCAGTGAATGAAGCCTCAAAGGCCTTAAGAGCCGAGATCTCGTTCTTGAGTTGCTGTTGGAGGGTCTCGAAAAACTCACGTTCCATCCGAGGACGGAGTTGTGGATCATACGCACGATCGGGCACGTAGAGTTTGACAGCACCTGCGCTGAAATGAATCCATGCCAACGCAGAAAGGTAGATATCATGAGGCTCAGCACAGGTAGCTCCAGCAAGCGCAATGATAGATGGGATCATGTGCTCAGCCGCAACTTGTTGAAAATGTCTGGCATTGAACGACTGCAGAATATCCTTGAAAACCCCCCCATGGACCGGAAGTCCAGCTTGAGCGAGGGGCAGACAATCGTTCTTGTGTTCTAACGTTCGCTTGTAAATGAGGGAAGCAACGTCCTCAGTGTCCTGTGCGTGGGCAGCGAAGATAGTCTGGTGAAGTCGCATTAACATGCAATTAAGTCTCGTTAGAGGATCAGCTGTAATATCCTCCGACATGTTCATCATGTGCCGTCCAATGAGAGGAAGCTCTTTTTCCAATAGTGCTAGGGAATTCAAGTTGACCGAGGCCATTGTCTCTAGTTTGGACCATAAGGATGGTATCAGTCTACCGTCCCAGGTGAACCGTCCTTGATAAGTCAGGTAATCGATCGATTGAAGTAGGGATGCAGACCCAGAGGAGCTAGCAAGTATCAATCCTGCCTGTATGGGAGTGTTGGACATGATCATCAATTCATGGTCAACCTCTCCACCTTGCTGTTTGGTCTCCGTGGATCGAAGCATCGCAATTTGCCTGAGCCTTTCGAACTCTTCAGTGAAAAAGGGCTGTAACTCGCTGACCTCTATTCCAATATTGGTTTCGAGGGTCTCGATGACAGAGACAAGGTCTTTCACAAGTCCATCCGATGTTTGAGCGCTACTCCTGGTGATGTAGTAAGCCTGCTCCAAGGTCTTGAATGCCGTTGACAAATCGCTGACTGATGATCTGGCCTTCCACCGCAAGGCATCGAATCTTTGGCCCAGCTTCTCAAGTTCCTGAGATCGCTGGAGAACAATTTGGTCAGGAATGGGGCTAGGCCTTAGGGCACCCCATAGAATCTCCATGCTTAATCCGGTAGTTAATCGGAAGCCCTGCGAGAAGTCCTTCGTAATTTGTTCAATGCAGTGGTGAATGAACCTCTGATCCTCAGAACAGGCTGTGGTCTCAAAACGCTTTTGCAGCAGCATTGTACCTTGGGCGAGATGAGCTTGGAACTTCGCCTCGTCGAAACTGCTATCGGTCGAGAGTGAAATAGTCCGTTCTAGGTATTGGAGCAGGAATCGGAGAGACTTGACCCGGTCCTGCAATTTGTGAGTATGCTTCCAAACAATAGCGTGAAAAGAGAACCACTAACCTTCCACAAGCCTAATGATTCAAACTGAAGCATGAGGAATTCTTGAATGGCCGCGTAGACAGATGTGAGGAAGGTGGACAGCTTAACAGTGGAATCTTTCGAAACTGCAGCAACACGGTCACTAATGAGTGACCTTTGCAATCTGTTCAAAGATGAAAGCTTCGATGCGTGGGCTTGACGGCTTTGCGCCTCGACACGCCCATAGATCTGATACAAGCGGTACTGAATCTCGTATCGTGCGGCATCCCAGTTGGCTTCATTTACATCAGACAGCTGCTGGCTGAGAGAGAAATTACTCAGAGGGTGAATTGGCTAAATCTGTTAGAGATGGATGGCAAAGTTATTAGGGAAGACCAACCTGAGTGTCGCGGAGTCCGAGGTTTGAACTTAATGGCAGCTTGGCGTAGAGACCCAGTACGGATTGGATAACCGTTGAGCCCTGAGTACTCTGAAGGAATTTAAGGAGATCTTGCAGAGTTCTCGAATAATCGACAGGAAACTCGAGCACTTTCGAGGTGACATCCACAAATTGAGGAAGAAGAGAAATGTCCTGAATGGAAAAGTTGTCAAGCGCAACGTGTAGCGCGTCAGTGGGAAGTTGCAAACTCGAAGCAACTTCAGCGAAGTCTGCTGACATCATGTACCGTTGCAGGTTGCTCTCTACCTGACCGATTCTTCTAAAACAGGGGTTTGTAGACGGCGGAGCAGTGTGGATGTGAATCTCTATTGCACGATTCCGCATAGCGCGGGAGAGCTCGCCGTATCGCGGGTCCATCGTGAGGAAAATTCTGAATTCCGGATGCGGTTTGATAATTCTTGGCTCGCCCCCAGGGCCACAATGCTCATTAATGCTCAAAAATCCATTGGGTTCTAGCAAGGAATTCAGGCGGTCAAGAACGGAAGCATTGCACATGTTGGCATTGTCCAGGACCAGCCATTGGCCGGTTTGGAGGGCCTTCACAAGAACACCATCAAGCCATTCAAATCTTGGGTTTGCCAGATATAGAGGCCCATGGAGGAGCTGCAGGGTGCTTGATAGTCTGACGCCAACTTCAGAGTCTGAAGCCACGTTGGAGAGTAGGGCTTCGATGGCGCGGCGAACTTCATGAAGCTCATCAGTGTCGCCTGAAAAGTCGTCCAGGAGGTGTAGCAAGTTCAAAGCTCCTGAGGGAGCTTGCGCTGGAATCACAGACATGATCGATTCGCGAAGCTTGTCGTTCAAGTCGCGAAGTGCTGCGTTGATTTCGCGGAGCGGGTCTGCCTGTTCGAAGCCGCCGACAAGGTCCATTGTATCAATGTCGGCATTCAAGGGGAAAATGACCAATGGTTTCCCAGCAAGAGCCGCAACGTATTCCAGCAAAGCCGATTTACCAAAGCCAGACGGGCCACTGATAATGCATGGCATGTTCTGCTTGACACAGATCATAAGAGATTCAAGTTCTGAGAGCCTGGGAGTTACACTGATTGGCGGGAGCGGTTGGGGTTGGGAATTGGCATCTCTAGTTAGCAAAGCTAAGCCAACCTCGCCATACGCGGAATTAATAACGTGGTACAAGTGATGGGTAAGAGGTGCCCGGCCAAAGACGTTTCCGAATAGCGTGCTCACAGCAGCACGATCATGCTCTGTCCTGAAACGAAGCCTGACTACCATGTCCAGAAAGTCGTCAACACGACCTGATTGAAGCAATGGATCGGAAGAGCTGAGAAGATTCAACCATCGAAGGACGTCACGAAGGTTGAATTCCCAGGGCCCTCCTTGCGATCCATATGCCTTTTCAACCACGATTTGATGCTCAAGTTGAGAAATGAAGTGAATAAGGTTGGCAATGATATCTGCTGGCAGGTCAGGGAAGTTGTGTGCAGCAATGAGCTTGAGGTCGTCATCTGTGAAGACATCGGCATAGACAACCACGAAACGGTTCACAAATGAGCTTGGCAACCCCTTGCGGCCTCCGCCTTGGTGATGCGGGTTCTGGGCAGCAAAAAGCCGGAACTTGGGGTGACGTTTGAAAACCTGATCAAGCTCAGAAACATATACCTCACCACGGTGGTCAAGGCATGCGTTCAGGCCTTCCAGGACAGACTGAGAGGCCAAGTTCATCTCGTCGAGGAGAACCCATTCACCTTTCTGCATAGCCTGGAGGAAAGGAGCATCTCTCCATGCAAAATTTCCAGCTTCAGCACCTTCCACTGGCACATCTGTTCCGAACAAATCCATCAGGTCTGTCTGGTCGGAAAGATTGATCCTTGTCAAGGGTTGTCCGCAGGCCTGCGCAAGAGCAGTAATCAGGGTAGTCTTGCCTACTCCAGGACTACCCTCTAGAAGGATTGGCTTCTGCATTTGCATTGCTCTGACGACTCGCATTGCATTTAGGCGTGTCGTGGGGGCATGGAAAGCGAAGCCCGGGTCATAGGAGTCTTGGGAAGCGCGTGCCACACTAAAGCCTCCTACTTCCAGGACATTCTCCGTTAAGGAGAGACTTGGCTGCGTCTGGTAAATGGCTGATAGATCTTGTTTGAGGAGCTGACCAAGTTTCTTCCAACACGTCTCGCGAAGCTCATTGATAGACTTTGGGTCCGTGGCAAAGATGGCTGAAGGATTGGCGCCGATACTGTCAATGAAGACAGTAGAAGCACCATGGACTAACGCCATAGCAGGGTCGTTTGTGTTGAAGGTGTTTATGAATTGTACCCAGCCAAGAATCTCACGTACCGAGAAACGTGTTGAGGCCGTTGCCCTGAACGTCTCGCCAAACCAAGTTGCAAATTGGATAACCACATCTACGAGTTGTTTGGAACTCTCGACGAGTTTCGTTTGCACAATATCAAAAATGTCCTCGCTCTCAGACAGAGACGGCACCCAAATCTCGGTGAACCGGTTTCGCAAGGCAGGCGAGAGCTCTTTCTTGCCGAAGTCTCCTCCTGGATTCATTGTTGCAAAGAACTGGAAGCCTTGCGCGCCAACAACGAAAGAATCCGTTACTCCTTTCTCTGCTAAAAGAAGTGTGCGCTGAGGTTCCAGAACGGAGTTTAGTCTTTCAAGGACAGAGTCATCTGCAAGAGAAATCTCATCCAGAAGGAAAAGATCGCCATTCCTCATGGCTTCCACAAGCGCACCATCAGACCACTCAAAGAGCGCCTTGCTTCTTGTTTCAAGAGAAGCAATAGTATCTTGTATCGAGACGGGAAGTGCCTGCTTGATACCAATATCAAGAGACTTGTACTTTTCAGCCCGATCTTCGATCGTGCCGGACGAGTCTACACCAAGCGACTCTAGAGCTGATCCCAATTCTGAATTCAGGGTATCAAGAATTGCCCCTCGGTTTCGAACAGGTCTTTGTGAGCCAATCAGATCACCTGTCTCAGTGTTCTGATGCGCATTGACAATATGTAGCTCCTTCCCAGTTGCTTCAGCCAAGAGTTGACAAACAGTTGTCTTGCCGCAGCCTGTTTCTCCTACGAGTAGAACTGGCTCGTTGTTCTTTAACGCTCTTGACACAAGCACATAAAGGCGCCGCATTGCATGTGTCCAGACAACACCCTGGCTGTTTGCTTGTTGGCTGAAAGCCTTAAGTTCCGGTGCTATTGTGGCGGAGTAGAGTTGCTGAGTATCAATGGAGACCTTGAACACCTTTTCAATAACCTCTTTGACAGCAGTTCGTTCTTCGTCATTTCGCACCCTCTCCGCAAGTAGCATGAAACCATGAGCTGCAATCTCTTCGCGCGTATCTGCTTCCCTCAAAGCCCATCGGAACAGATCTCGAAGAGTTGCGAAACTGTCCTTCTGTTCAAACACACGACTTGTCTGACGCAGTCGGGAAAGTTCTTTGTATACTGTTACGATTCGTCTGCAGTCTGGTGGCGAGGTGTTGCGACTCCTTTGTTGCAAGATGAATTCAAGCTCGTCTTCGGGAATATCATCGAAGTGAAGCTCCAGGAATCGATTTCGGAATGCTCTTGACAACACCTTTCTACCACCGTATAATCCAGGCGGATTCTGGGTAGCAAAAAGGATAAAATTCTCATGGGGCTTGACAACTTCCTGGGTTTCGGGTATCAATAATTCACGGTTGTCATCAAGAAGACGATTCAATGCTTCCAAAACGTCAGTCGGTGCAAGGTTGAGCTCATCCAAAACAATCCAGTAACCACGTCGAATCGCTTGCACGAGCACACCCTCCTGGAAGTGCAGCTTTCCATCGGGTCCTGAGACATACGTTCCCAAATATTCCTGGAGGTCGGTGTGCTCATGATTGTTGATTCGCACAAACTTGTTGCCGGTGAAGTTGGCAAGATATTCAATCATACTGGTCTTGCCAGCCGAGGTAGGTCCTTGAATGAGGATGGGGAAGCGCCTGGTCGAGGTTGCCCTGACTAGATTCAGGAGGTTTCTCTCAACGTATGGCGTGATGATGTAGTCGTCTCTCTCTACAGGTGGCTCTTCGCCCTGGAAAAGCCAATATTGCCGGTCCCGGTTCTTGTTCTTGAATCTTACATATTGCTTGCCATCATTAGGATGCTTAGGGTTCTGCGACAAAAGAGATTGTGGGTCTCCATGTCGATCGAGGAGATGATGATGGATCAGAGGGACTAGGAGCTTCTCTGAGTCCCTGTCAAGCAATGTCAGGAATCCCATGGAGAAGCCTTCGTACAACGCCCGTCGAATGCCATAATAGGGGGCAATGGTGTTTACGTAACTCAGTACTCTGGTCAGAGTTCGCAGACTGAAATGAGGGACCTCATTAGCTCCATCGACTAAACGCTTCTCTTCTGCCATCCTCTTAGTGTTCAAGTATAGTCGTGCGATGTCATCGGCTGCTTGATCGTTCTTGTGGCTTCCAGAACCCAAGTAGGTCTTGATGATTGTAAGCAGGTCTTTGAGATCTGCATCAGGACTGCGAACGTAGAGCTCCGTGAACCTCGACCGAATACCGACCGGCAAGTCACGTTTGCCGATATCTGTTGCAGGGTTCATGGCACCGAAAATGCGGAAATTCGGGTGTGCTACGATCTTTTCGATTTCTCCGGTTTCTGAGAGCAGAATGGAAGGGCGTTCGCTTGGGCCAGTCAACAGATCAGCGATGCTTTCTAATGTATCCGGTGAAGCCAGGTTGATCTCGTCCAGCAAGACCCAGTCGCCGTTGCGAACTGCCTTAATTATGTTGCCTTCGACAAATGAAAAAGCAAAGCTTCCGGAACCGCCAGAGATTTGAACGTCGAACTGTTCAAGGTTTCGTGCAAACAGATCCCAACGAGGGCGTAAGTCGAGAAGGGTCTGTAGTTTCGACTGTGTCTTGCGGCGCTTCGTAGGTTGCACATCCCCGTTCCTGGCTGCTGACTGTTCTGCATCCAACTTCTCCAGCTCCTTGATGATCTTTTGGAACATTTTTGGCGCTTCTCTCCAGAGTTTTGAGACTCGCGACCACTGGCCCTTTGCGAAGCATTTTCCGACCTGTTCAAGGTATTTTTGATTTTTTGATGCGGAAATCCCCGTAGCCGAAAAAAGATCCTCGAATTCTTCCTTCAGGGGAACCGCTAAGCTTCGGACGTTGACCGGCTTAAAACCTCCCAATAAGTCCCCAACTTCGCTTTGTTGCGAAAGATTCACGGCGATCAACTTGTGACCTAGAGAATCCGCTAGCTGTTGCACAACGGTCGTCTTGCCAATACCGGTCTCTCCCACCAAGAGCACAGGTTCGTTGAGCTTGACTGACATTGCAATCTGTTCGAGAAGCCTCTTGGCATGAGCGGTTGAAGCGAAAGGTCGCTTAGACTTCTGGACTAAGCTTGACATCTTCTTCTTTGGTAATTGGGCTCGTCCTATCGTGAAGTACTTGTCATTTTCTTGTAGCGGGGGGACATTGGCGCTGATGTAATGTTCAGCTCGCTCTTTCGGTATATGCATTTCTTCTGCTATAGCAAAGACCAATTGTTTGCTCAGGTCTGCATCAGGACAGCTACCAATGAAACAGTCGATTGCTTCCATGAACATCCAATCTCGAGTTGTTTCACTGATAGGCTCGTCACCGGTAGTTGATCCAGCTGCTTTCAGGCACTCCCGTAAGCGGCGGCACCATTTTAACAGGTCCATCAGGCTGAGTTGGCGATCCATAATGCTTTTCCCGCGCGACATGAGAGCTGTACTTTTGCTGAGTTGGGTCATACGGCCGAAGACAGCAAGAATGGCAGGTATGTACTTCTGGAGAACTGGATATTGCTCCGAGATGACTTCTTCCAGCTCGGTTTGTATTAAAGGCTGTGTATAAAGACATTGCCAGAACCGCATTCCGACGAGACTGGGCAAGTTTTCTCGGCCGTTCATGCCTCGAGACGTGCGCACGGTCGCAAAGAGGCGGAAGCTGTCTGCAGCGCGAATTCGCTCTCCTCGACTAGGGATCAAGAGCTCTTTCCGCTCTATCAGTGGGAGTAGTGTGCTGATGACCTCTGTAGGAGCGCGGTCAAGGTCCTCGACTAACACCCACCTGCCCTCCCGGACCGCCGTGGTCAGGACACCTGGGCGCCACTGGAAACTTCCAGGTTTCACGTCCGTGGAATACAGGCCAATAAGCATTTTCGCATCCGTCTGTTCGTTCAAGTGTAGTGTAACCATATTGGAGTACATGCCTAATTGCTTAGCAACCTCGTGAACCATGGCAGTCTTGCCGACTCCGGATGGGCCGTAAAGAAGGACCGGATCCGCCTCTCGAAGCATACTGGCCAAATTTTCCAGGTTTGCGGTCGTTGTCGCAGTCATCACAAGATCCGAGGAATCACTGGGAGCTCCCAAGGGACGTGGAAGAATGACGTTCCCATAAGGGACCACGTAGGGCGTAAGGCTATGCAGAAAAGCCTCTTTTTGGACATTTTCTATTTCATCCCGCAACTTCTCGCGGAGGCCAAGAAGCTTTTTCGCTCGGGTATGTTCGTATAGGGTCAAGAAAGTGTAGTCCGCGTTTACACCATCCAGGAGCGCCGTGGTCGCACCGTCCCGTCCAATGCATTCCTCAAGCAGAGTCTCAAGTTTTTGATCAGAGGCATGAAGCGTTTGGCAGAAAATCCGCACAGCCATATATCTTATGGCCCGGTCCTCGTGCTGAAAAAGCGACTGGGCAACAGCAGGTGAGACCAGCGATCCGAACTGGCGAGGCTGAAAATTCAGAAGCCTCCAATAGGCGACAAGCCGTTCCAGCAGTGCGTCCTGTTCTTCAAGGGTGTAGGCGTCGTCTAGCCTGGTGAGTGTGAGCTTCAAAGCCGAGGGGTGATCCGTCCTTGAGGTGGGTTCCGCGACATGGTGATCAAGGAAAGTGGCCAGGTGCGGTGCGAATGGTAGAATTCGAGAAAATGCTGAAATGATCCGTATGCGCCGACGCTCATCTCCGGTGTTCAGGGTCCAGCGTGCGCATACGTCGGGGAAAACGTCCTCGAAATGTACAAATATTCTTTCTGTAAGTGGCGGGATGAGTGCCGCCTCTGAGACTGCGTCGAGCAGCCTGGTCGTCGCATGATCCTTGACGACATCGAGTAATTCGGCGGGCAGATGATCCAAGACAGTCGCATCCTGGAGAAGCGACCTCCTCTGCCGCGAGACGTCAACCACCGCCATGGCTGCGTCAATGCCGAATATCTTGCGTTTCGTTACTGTGAGGAGCGGGTGACGGCTTGCCTCTCACTTGCACGCACCAAGCTTTTGGGAACTTTTTTTCCCTTATCGGGACAAAAAGTTGCTGCAAGGTACCTTATCGGTCGGAGGTGGCTGCACGAATTTCCGACCCAATCAGAGCGCGAGTGGACCCCTGGCCTGTCGGAAGCTCGAAAAACTTCTGGATGGCTCCTTTGGTGTTGCACGCGACTGATTCCACGACCTCGAAACCGAGAATTTGCAGCAGCTTCAGCACCGCCAGCAGCAAACCATGGCCATGTCTTGTCGTTACGCAGCGCAACGCTGCGCCAGCCAGCTGCGCTCGACCTCGTCAGCCAGATTCTCCGCACAGATGCTCCGAGTGTCCTCGACGAGGCGATACAACTCAACTGAGGCCGCCGCCCCAACGAACCCCAAGATTGCCGAGATCGTCAACCAAATCAGCCAATTGACCCTTTTGGAGACTGCAGACCTGGTGTCGAGCCTCAAGGTGCGTACTACGAGGCACTACCGTCGCTCGATACGGTAGAACTAACCCGCAAATTCTCCAGAGCAAGCTGAACATCCCCGACATGCCCATTGGCGGCTTCGCTGCTGGCCCTGCTACCGGTGCCCCCGCCGCGGCCGAGGAACCCGAGGAGGCGGCGCCTGCTGCTGCCGAGAAGACTCTCTTCAACCTGAAGCTGCAGGCTTTCGACGCGGCCTCCAAGGCCAAGGTCATCAAGGAGGTCAAGGGTCTGCTCGGCCTGAGCTTGGTGGACAGCAAGAAGTTTGTCGAGAGCGCACCCAAGATGATGAAGGAGAACGTTCCCAAGGAGGACGCCGAGAAGATTATCGCCACGTTGAAGGAGCTGGGCGCCACCGTTGTGATGGAGTAAGGGGGCTGTTCTCAACGCAGGAGTAGGCAGCATCGTGGATGTGATACGATAGAGTAAAAGACGCTCTGCGTGTACAAAACACATGTATTAGTATTTAGTTCAAATCTTACAACTTCAATAAGCATGGAATATACTTCGCTCCAACCAGTGTCACAAATACCGTGGCTGTTGGGGGGAATTGTTACCACAACCTATCTGCCAAATGCAACCAGATCATGTGTAAAACTCCTTGGGGGTATCTTGATAATTCATACAGCCTAACGTGTAGTGTAGCCAAACGCCATTTCATGCCAATTGCTTAAATCATGCCACTTTCCCGTCGCCCTAGACGACGCTGATCAGTGGCTCAGACCATTCGCCGACGTCTGATGGTGACACCGTTGCATTTCCATCTCTTTTGCAAAGTCATCCTCTTCCTCCGAGATCAATCGGGCGTCGTCCTCTCCGAAATCGCTCGTCTCTTCCCAGAGTTTGTTTGACTCGGCATTCTCCCCTTTTGGGACTGCCCAGATACTCTCTCGCTCACGCTTGTGGCGCTCACGGTCCTCCTCGATACGTTGCTCAATCTGGCGTTTGTCAAGTCGCGTAGGCTGTGTGCCCCGTCGGCCTGTCCTGGGAATCCTTTGAGATGGTGTCACATCTAGCATTTCCACATCGCCATTGGGCGAGGCCAGTCCAAGATCATCTGCGTTTGTCTCGCGCTCCTTGATTACGTCTTCGATCTGGACCACCGCCTGAGACTCCAAATATCCCTTGCCTTGCAAGCCCTGCAACACCTGTAGAGTCGAGTTAGTTGTCGCCTATTTCATTTTGAACGCACCACTCCTGATGCGACTCCTTACCTTACGCACAACCTTGACGTTGGCAGCGCCAGAGCCGTCGTCAGGGGCCACGGCATCAACCACGCGGATGATGTCTCTTTGCATCATCCTAATGTAGTCGGCATGCCCATCCCTCTGTGCCAGGTCCAGAAAGTGCTCAATAAAGTACATGATATTTGCACGTGTATTCATATTGGTCTGGATACCAGATTAGCCTCTTGTTTAGCACAGGCGATTTGTCAAAATGACAGCGGAGGTACCTTTTCGATCTGCTCAAGAATACAAGAATGCAAGTCTTCGTCCATATCTTTGTACTTGAGAGCATACTGGGCGGCCTTTTGTGCAGAGCTTACAGAGGCGTTGAGATGCTGAAGCTGGGAAGTGAAGCGCATGCGCACCTCGAAAGGATCCGCCATTGCCTCAGGTATTTCGCGTCCTCACACGAGGAACCTAGCTGAAGATGGCTTCCTGTTATGGTTCAAGTCGGCACAACGATGCCGAGTGCAATACAATGCGAACCATGTAAAGGTGTGTGCTGGTCTCGGGATTGATGCCAGGATTTCCGAGGCCAGAGCAGTCAAATTGTGGCTAGTCTGTGGTTGTCTTGGTGAGCTCCGAGTTTAGTAGGGACCGGGTCAGGGCCCCTGATGCCAGCCGGGTAAGCTCCGGTAGCCAGGCCGCAATTACGGCAGATACCGGGTTCCAGTGGTCAGCAACATAAGCGATACTGCAAAACACAACACTATTAATACGGGCGTTATTGATGGCTATTTTTAATATCATGATCACGATAATATACGAGAAAATGATGTATTATACATGACTAAATCATTGTGAGCTCGAAGGCCTCTTGGTAGTAAATCTGAGGAACTAGTGGTCCCTGAATTGTTCATAGTAGAACATTTCCGAGAGCCAACGCATTCAGCATGCTTGTGGTACAGAACTCGTAGCGTTACAAAGTCCAGCCTAAAGGGGTGGATTGGGCGGCAGGGCCGAAGCACGCACCCGGCATGTTACATCTAAGGCAGCCTGTTCTGGCTTCAGGTCGATCTCACTAGCAACTAAAAACTTTCTGTTTCCCCCTGTCTTCCGTATATTTCTCTTATTCCTATTCATTCATTCCTTTTATCCCATACTTTCTGTCCTTCCTCCTTACTTCCTCATCCTCCCTTGCTTTAATCGGTTTTAGAGTCCAGTGAACTTTCATCATGCTCGCCCTTACCCATTACAATGCTTCCTCCTCAGGAGACTTTACCATGGCCGTACTCGGCTGCGGTAAGCAGAGTTGACCGATAGTCTAGCTGAACGATTTCTCATAACCTCTATTTGCAGGCACCATGGGCATCGCCATTCTAAATGGCATCTTGACTTCATTGTCCGAGATGCAAGGCCCTAAGCCTCTTCAGACTCCGTCTTCGGGCACGTCAACCCCTGCTGAGGATCTCCCGCCACGCTTGCCGTCCCGCTTCATTGCTTGCGTGCGCACCCCGGAGACTGCCAAGCGCGTCAAGCAGGCTCTCTGGGAGCACTCTTCTGTACTCAAGGTTGTCCGTAACGAGAATCTCGCGGCTGTGCAGCAAGCTGAGGTCGTGCTGCTCACTTGCAAGCCTTGGGTGGTCAAGGAGATCCTAAGTGAACCCGGTATGGCCAAGGCCCTGCACGGAAAGCTCCTCATTAGCATTTGCGCTGGAATCACTGTGGAGCAAATTGAGATTGCCCTTCATGGTGCTGTTTCCTCTAAAGACCCGGAAGAGGACGGCAGATGCCGCATTGTGCGCGCCATGTGCAACACGGCCGCTCTCATCCGCGAGTCCATGACTGTCATTGGTACTACTGATATTCCATTGCCGCTTGCCACAAAGACGCTTGTCACCTGGATCTTCAAGCGGGTTGGTGACGTTGTCTATCTCCCAACAAGCGCCATGAATGCCTCCACGGCCCTTTGCGGTTCAGGGCCAGCGTTCTACGCGCTTATACTTGAGGCTGCCATCGAAGGTGCCGTCGCCATGGGACTACCACGTGTCGAGGCCCAGAGGATGGCGGCGCAGACCATGAGGGGAACAACCGGACTGATCCAGCACGGAGAGCACCCCGCTATCCTGAGAGAAAAGAACTGCACCCCTGGTGGTTGCACAATTGGTGGGCTGTTGGTTCTTGAGGAGGGAGGTGTTCGAGGCACCATTTCCCGAGCAGTTCGAGAAGCGACCGTTGTTGCAGGCCAGATTGGTGAGGGCGTTCAGAACGTGAACGGCACTCGATTCAACACCTATAAGCATTGAGACGGCCTATGCTTTATAGCTGGAGCATTGGTGTAATGATTACTTATCACTTCATGTACACTTCATAAACATTTGTAGACTACTTTGTTGGATAGACTTGTTATCGGCGTCATTTTCATTTTCGTACGAACTTGATTAATGCGAGGTATCCTATATGGCATTTACTGGCACAACTGCCACGCTCGCTAGTCCACTCTCCGAAGGGCCCGACAAGGCCAGGGATAAACATCGTACAAGCGCCATTCTGTAGAACGTGCATCACTCATCCTCGACCCTGACTCGCTTGCTGGACCCCCCTGCCTCATCTCCTTCAAGCTTTCGCTTTCCGTTTGATGGTGGCCCCGGCTCGCCCTGGACATGCTTCTGAGCTCGGTCATGTGCAGCTAGAAGCCTAGCATACTCCAATTCGACGCCTCCCAGGGTCTCCTGAATCTTATCAATCCGTTCCGCCTGCTCGATCTGCGAGAGCACGTCTTTATTGTGGCGATATAATCGCTGCTTGACAATGAGCTGCCAAAGCTTTTCATGGTGCTTGTCTGCCTTTGTGGGTGAAGGCACGTCATCGTCTAGGGCCATGCTTGGTCGCACCGACAGGGGGAGCTGGGACATTAGATAGATTTCGAGAACCCGCGCGAACTGTCGTGGCGCGATCTTGGCCTTACGTCGTATTGACTCGGCCGAGTCACCACCAGCAATCAGCTGAGGGATAGGTCCGGACTTCGGGACAGGAATGCTTGTATCGACACGCAGAGCCTTGAACTCTGGGATCGTTTGGAGAAACGCCAAATCGCAAGCGTCACGCAAGTCGTCGAAGGCCTCGTTGGGGTCTTCGACAGTGAACTCGACTGTCTGTGGGTGTTTGTAGTAGTGAGAGAATATGGTGTTATAGAGCAAAGCGCCGTTTCCTTTGCCCTGGAAAGGCGGGAGGATGATGAATTGTGACAGTCGTGTCCTGCAGGGCAGTTCTGCAAGATCGTGGTCACCCTTCGGAAGCTCCCAGTCATCTCGTGGTGATGGTGGAGGGGTAGATGGTTGGAAATGATAGAAACGATAGACGGTTGAATAGCCTACAAAAACATAGGAGCTCTTCTCAGAGTCCTCGGACGATTTCTGCCGGCGATAAAGGAAGAAGATAGTCCAGCGATCCGCATCTGAGAAGTCGAATTCAACGGGATCCGACTCGGGGTTTTGACCAATATAAGATCCACCCTCGATAAAGAGTGGCACTAGAATCTGAACTCGGCTGTTGAGCTGCTGCACAGCTGGGTCTGTTAGGCTGCCACGCCATATCTCGTAGGTTCCGTCAGAACTCTCGACCGTAGAGTGTAGCACGCCCGGGGGGGACCAATCGTCAGCTATTTGCTTTGAGCTGGCCTCAAAATCGGACTCGGAAGCGAAAGCGACTACGGCA
The DNA here is from genome assembly GCA_003012165.1 of Paramyrothecium roridum. Classification (NCBI taxonomy): domain Eukaryota; kingdom Fungi; phylum Ascomycota; class Sordariomycetes; order Hypocreales; family Stachybotryaceae; genus Paramyrothecium; species Paramyrothecium roridum. The sequence goes on from PXOD01000448.1 coordinate 79,032, forward strand.
GAAATATTAGTGTCGAGTGGACCCGTAGATGCGTTTGCAACTGACCTTTGGGCAAATGTCCACCCTCTTCCAAGATTGCGCGAATGTCGGTAGGCTCGTTTCCATCGAGCGCTTTGTACTTTTGGCTGTACGATGTCTTCAGGTGCGGTCGCATGTCATTGGCGCGGTACCGCAGACTAATCTTGAGATTTTTGTAACCAAAGATTTTCTCATCATCGCCAAAAATGGGATAGGTGAATTTGGGGTGAAAGGAGCCGATGGGCTTCAACCCGGACTTTGAAGGAGAGAAAAGGCTTATGCTAAGCGCATCATTCGAGCTCGCCAACCCTGTATACGAGGTTAGTTCTCTAGGCAGGAAATTTGGCGTCACTGGATAGAGCACTCACAATCTTCAACGTTGTGCGCGGAAGCCATCGTGAAAGGCTGCGTGCTTCCTAGTTTCAGAGTTTCTTGCTTGCTCTCGTATTGTCGGCTTATGGATGACCCAGGCGGCCGGAAATTGCCTGTGCGTCGGATATTGGATCGCTTTATCAGCCTCTACCTATCGTCGACGTTGTGCGACAACTGAGGCTGACGTTTGAAGCTACTCGTCGTGATGGTGTAGAATAGGACGTGTAGCTCGGTCGCAAGACGCGCTTCGGAGCGACCCTCGCGTTTTCGGTACTTGGTACGCGACTCAATTAAAGTGCCTAGCAGATGTTGGCCTGAGAATTTAGGCTCCATATGCCCGTTGGCGGGATGATGTAATGAACCCTGCGAGCATAATCTGATGGTCTGTGCAGGGTGTCGTAAGGCGGCGCAAGGTTGACATTCATTTCCATCCAGCGTTCTCTATCTTGCGACTATCCGTCCGACTCTTATTCCCCCAAGCCTTACACGACTGGCGCGAATCGATGGCATGCATTCCTGACCGGCCAAAATGTTCCACATAACAAGTGCTGCGTCGCCAGTCGGCTCGATAATATTCTCGGTGTTTGCGCTCCTGATCATCTCTCTTGTTGTTCTCCTAATCTTACGATACTACCTACCACTGCGGACGACCCCGGCATTCTACCTTACTCCGATCTTTTTTGCGCTTTGGCTTCCTTCAGTCCTTGTACTGCTCGTACCGATCGACTTGGCATCAACCGCAAGAACCGACGATGAAGCTACGCGAGGCATCTGGCTCCCCCAGCGGTTGATATTGGTGGCATGGAGAATCACATACTGGCTGACTTTCGCGCTTACTTGGTAAGATCTTTTCGTGCGCAGAAAACGTTTCATGTACTGATTGTGGGCATAGGTTCATTCTTCCCATCCTTGCCGAGTATTCCGATTCAGGCTATCGCGAACCGAAGGACAAGTTGACGTATTCCCTCAGGGAGAATGCCCAGTTTCACGCCATTGTTCTCGGCCTCAGCACGATCGGCCTTGTCTATGTATTCATTACTCACGGCATCAATCCGACTTCCCTCAAGGCGCCTATCATGGCGCTCGCGTATTGCTGGGGATTGATTCTGGCCATCTATCTGATGGGACACGGTCTGGTGTCGATACCGAGACAGCTGATTCGCAACGCCAGTCTCAGCGGAAGGCTCCGCCGTCTGCAGAAGAGGGCGCCCGCTGTCTACGAGCGCATGGAAGATTCGCTCACTAGCCTGGAAGAAGTCGAGATTCAGGTGGCGGAGCTGGCCCGGCGGAAAACGGGAAGCGCGCTGGATTTCCAGGATTGGATAGAAGAGCTACAAGACATAGCCAACTTGTCAGAGCAGCGACCCCGGATCGCCGTGGGAGGCGGAGATGCAGGTGGTCGCATTATTCCCACCGTCATTACCGAGAAGTTTCTGGCCGACCTGACGCGAAAACTCAATCGAGCGCGCCACGCGAGATCGCGTTACGTCGACGAGTGGAACCGACTGGTGCGAGAAGCGGCCCGAACACAAGCCATCTTGGATTCTGCAGCTTCGAAAAAACTCGATTTCGGCGAGTCTTCTGCCCCGTCGGGCATTTGGGCCAAGACAGCTACAATGTCGCCTTACACGCGCTACCTCATCTTTTATCAAATCGCTCCGTATGCCCAAGTCGTACTCGGCATATTCCTGGCTTTAGCCTCAGTCTGCATCGTGTGGTCGGAGGTTACGAAGTTTGCGTTTTTCAAATTGTCCATCATTCGAGTCAGCGTCATCCACCATTGGGTGGGCGAGAAGGCACAAGTCGGATTTGCCGGACAGCTCATATCCGCCTTCTGGCTGTGTTACATGTGCGCCGCTGCTCTGATTTCGATGACCGAGGTCAAGGTGTGGCGCGGCCGGGCGCTGGTGAAACGAAACACGGCGCACGAGTCGGCTTTCTGGTACGCGATGCAGGTGGCTAAGCTTAGTGTGCCGCTTTCGTACAACTTCATGACCCTCCTCTCCGAGCAAGTTTACACCAAGTCTATTTTCTATCACTTTCTGGGCAAGCAGATTGACCTGACCGCCGCCGGTCGATGGATTGACGACCTGTTCCCTGTCCTGGTTTTGTTCCCTGTAGTGGCCACGTTATTTGGCGTATACGGCAAGGTCAAGCGATTGTTTGTTGGCTGGGACGTCATGGATGACGAGGAAGAAAACCCTTCCGGTTACGGCACTGGGTCTTGGCGCGAAGGCCGAGATCTGATCGAAAGAGAGATTGGGGGAAACTCCATTTTACGGCATCGCGAGGAGGTGCTGGCCAGGCTGTCGGCAGGAAGTTCAAACGGACGGACAGCGCCTGTTCTTACAATTCCTTCTGCTCGGGGATCCGCCGCCGCCTCGCCAGCTCGATCTCCCATCCGTGGGTCGGCCGGCGCGCGTAGAGCCGGCCAGTCGTCCCGAGCGCCGGTCTTGGACGAGCCAGAGGATGACAATCTGTTCACCATCATCGGCCACCGCATGAAGAACACCATCGACACGCTCGAGACGCCCAAGTGGATGCAAGACTTTGGCCAGGGTATCAAGAAGCCGAAGTGGATGGCCGGAGACGACGAGCAGCAAGGCTCCGGCAGCGGCTCGAACAATGGCGCTGATTTTAGAAGGTGGTTCGGCGGCGGCGACGGCCAGATCCGCCTGTAGACGCCTGACTCGGCCAGGCAGTATCATTCTTGTTTGGGATGTATTTTTCTTGTCTTCTATGTTGGATTGGATAGCGGCACTTATTTCGGCGCAACTTTTTGGCGCATGAGTTAACTCCATGCATCGCTATGGCGTTAGGAGAAGACTGGAGCATGAGGACCAGTTGTTGTTTATGATGGGTTCTACGAGGCACATGCAGGAACAGGAGCTTTTGAGTCCCCCCACACACACGTGAGATGCCGTGCAGTCATGATGGCAACAGGGCGTTCGTGTGTGATAGAGCCACAAAAATTTTATATACATAATGTCTGATCTTAAGAATAACCATTTTCATGTCCTGTTGATCATCAGCAAGAACAAAATCCTCTGAACTTGGTATCCGTAATCGTGCAGTCGTTATATCGTGAACCAGGGCTGTTCCCATGGCACATTACCCTGAATCCTCCTTCTATGTTTCTATGTACTGCTGACCCACGTCGAGCCGCATAGCCGGGGCGCCTCTCCTGCCCCTCGGAGTGGCTACGGCTTCGTTGGCGGGCTAATGGTGTTCCAGGTGTGGGCCTTGCTCATGGTGCGCTTGCGCAGGTGGAACATGATGTCCTTCTCCATCTTGTCAATGTTCTTCTCCAGGTCGGCGTCGTCGCGGGCGTGCTGCGCCTGGCGGCGGCGGTCGAACCACATCCAGGCCGCGAGGATGGCGGCCGTGATGGGCACCGTGACGGCGAAGTAAATCCACAGCTTGCTGGAGACGATGGTGGTGCTGGCGCCTGAGAGCGGGGAAAGAGGATGTCAGTCGCTTTCGCGGGCACGGGAATCATGTGTAACTTGGTTGAAAGGAGGGGGATCAGGGGAGCAAAGGAGATGTTAGGACAGCTGTTTCGTACCATCGCCAAAATTGAAGAAAGCCATGCCAAAGACAGAGGCAAGATACGTGCCAGGGAGAAACAAAGCACCCATTAGAGACAACGTCTTCATGGCGGTGCTGTCACGCTTGCTCGCGTTAGCGATGCGACGCTGCTCTCCGGCAATCTCCAAGTTAAGCCTCGCTTCTCGCTGGGACATGATGTTGTACAGCTGCAGTGGGAAGCAACTCCGTTAGACGGGTGTTTCCATGATATTTTCGATAATGCATATTTGCTTACCGCTTCCCGCTGGACCTTGAGGCGCTCCAGCGTCGTGTGAATGTAGTTCTCGAGCCCCGTCAGCTTAACCTTGTAAAAGTCGATGCGCGCCAGCATGCTCCGGTGCAGCTGGTCGATCGTCTTGTGCTCATCTCTCTCGGCGTCGGTAACATCTGCGTTCTCGCCGTCGGGGGCCGGCCTCTTCGCGGTTAGCCATTGAAAGCGAAAGTTCTCCATGGCCTTCTCCATCTCCCGGGCCAGCGCCATATAGGCCTGGGGCCGCTTCCACATGACGTGGCTGTGGCACTCAACGAGGTCCCGGTTCAGGCCGTCCACCTCGAGCAGTCCGTCCTGGAAGTACTGCTCGTGCTCCTCGACCTCGTTGCGCAGGCTGACGGCGTTCTCCAGGCGGCGCAGCCAATCTCGGGCGTCGCGCTGCTTCTGATCGTTGACCGGCGACAGGTCGTAGGACAGCATGATGACGGGCAGCAGCATGGGGTGGCCGACCTGGGCGGCGCAAGCCTTGGCGTGGGCCAGAGCCTGGACGACGTCGGAGCTGGCGGTGCCTTTGATGAAGCCGGTGGTCACGCCAGTGCGGAAGCAGTGAGAGAACATCGACTCCCAGCCACGGGTCTTGCCCTTCTTACGGACGTCTGACTTGCGGTGGACAATTTCTATGGTGAGAGAGAGAGAGAGAGAGACGGGTCAGTGGACAAGGAGCTAACACATCTCATATCAACGGGTAGAACATACGGAAATGAGGGTCATCGTCGTCTTGGTCGTAAGCAGACCAAAAGAAGGGACCGACGACAGCGCTGGTCTCAATGGCCCTGAAGGGCAGCCGGAGCACCCTGACCATATTCTCGTAGGACTCTTTTGGCAGCGAGATAACCTTGGGCATGAAGGTATCTTTGTCTTTGGCGTTCTTCTGCACCCTGTAGCATTGAGAACATGTCAGCCAGAGTACAGCCTTGGTCAGAAAGTGATTGTCCAATTTGGGCGAGGACAGGACGGACGGACGCACACGAGACGGAGGCCGCTCAGCAGCTTAGTCCCCGCTTGCATGTCGCGCGGCGGCTCGAAGGCACCCTGGAAGAACGAATGAGCATGGCGGTAGAAGAATGGCACCGTGAGTGCAGTGTCCAGCACAATGGAGGAGCGAATACGTACGCGGCGATGCAGGAAGTTGTCGAACTCATCTGGTGTGAGAGGGTGCTCTTCGCACGAGTTGTACAAGGGATTCTGGTTCCAGCGGAATGGGTGTCAGTACTCAAGTATAAAGGTGCCAAGGCCAAAGCCAAGACCAAGACCAAGACAAGACATAGCCTCAGCGGGTAGGTGGGTGATGCGGTTCAAATAAGGTAAGGTAGGTAGAGCTGTCTTACCGAATAGTTGAATATCTCGACGTACGAAGTCGTCTCTTCCACAACCCGACATTCGTCGACAAAGTGCTTGAACATGTAGTCGTCCATGATGGGCCACTGTGCATGTGCCGATTGACCAATGGAAAGGAAGAAGAAAACAGCGATAATCCACGCGACCAAACCCCCAGCCAATTCTATGACATTTCAGTGAGGCTGAAAAGAAAAGATGAAAGATTGGCTTCCTGGTTCAATGTCATTACCGCGCACTAGATCTAGTTCTTCCTGTATGTAAGCATGCAAGGACCGAGTTTTCCTGCATGGTTTGTTCGTCTCCAACCAACCTCGCCCATTTCAGGTCGATCCCATGCCATGCGGAGACGGGCGTGTCCCGCATTTGGCGGCCCCCACGACGCCATCCGATCCGAACTCGACGAAGCGCAGCGTCTTGGCCTGCGAGCCTCACCTGCTCTACCTACATTGCCTTACCTTGGCTATATGCACCTCATCTTGCTTACGCTACCTTACTTCATGACTCTCAGGGCAGGGCCCCTACAGCAGTCGCCGATCTCGTGTTACCCACCTGATTGAAGGGCAGGGGCTCGAGCAGCAGTCACTTATTTCATTCACACCTCAGCACAGCAAATCAGCCCACATCATGCAGTAACCCATGCATCGAGTCCTATCGCCTGCCGAGTAACATATTACTATGGGTTGAGGCTTTCCATAGTCTTCACCATCAATTTGATCTCAGAAATTCGTGGCAGTGCGTCTGCCGGCATACTGGAAATTCGTAGTTTTGTATAGGTGTTCATGACGTTGCTGCCTTGATAACCATGCCACGTCGTAAAGCCGTACAACCCGTAAGTGAGCTCATTCTCCAAATGGCCCAGACCAATATCCGGCTCCAAGGCGCCCTTCTGCGCCGTCTCGGGCGGGAGGCGACATGGCTCCGTCCTCTTCGCCCTGGGTTCATAAGGTTCCCAGCACCCCTGTCGAACAATCAAGTCCGTCTCTTTTGCCGCCAAAATCGTCTGCCGTCGTTGTACATCATCTGAAGGAATGCTCGGGCGTAACATCAACTCATGACTTTGGTCCTCATCAGAACTCCGTAAACAAGTGCCCAAATCTATAGCCGCAGTTAGACACAACTCCGGGCGATTGCCAATTCTCAACACTTACTCGTCATTTCCACCAAGAACTCCATATTTCTCCGGGTCTTCGGGATACCTGTCGAATTGGCTCGCGTCGCCGGCGCCTGCCTTGACTGGGGGAGTATAAGGTGCGTCAATGTCCTTTCGTGCCAGTCTATCCCACGTAACCTCGGAAAACCACGGGTGGTTCTTGACGTCTTGTGAGCCAGCGAACAAGTTCCCCAGTCGCTTGGTCAAATCGGCGGTAATAAGTCGCTGCAGTAGGTCCTGCGCGTCCTGGTTGATGTACCCAGGGTACTTGACCTTGCCTTTTAGGATATTCTCGTAGATTTTCATTGGCGAGCCGCTATCCCAGAATGGCGTGTATCCGCAGAGCATTTCGTATATCAAAATACCAAGGGACCACCTACAGAAAAGAAAAGACGCAGTCAGGTTTTTTGCCTTTTCAAATGATTTCGTGTTCGAACAATTGGCCCACTTACCAGTCCACTGATTTGTTGTAACCCTTGTTGGAAACAACCTCAGGCGCGAGGTAGTCCGGGGTGCCACAAAGCGTCCAAGTCTTGTCCGGTACACGCTTGGCGAAGCCAAAATCTGTGATCTTGAGATGACCGTGTCGGTCAAGTAACAGGTTTTCAGGCTTAAGATCTCGGTAAATTATATTCTTCGAATGAAGGTATTCCAATGCCAGCGTAACCTCAGCGGCATAGAATTTGGCAACAGGGTTCGGGAAACGCTGCGCGGCGGGTTAGTGAACCGAGCTACAGTACGGCACATGCCAATGCTCTCACAGTTGACATGGCAAGCGTTTCCCCTTTGCATCGGCGAATAGATGGATTCGACTTACACCGGATTTTCTTAGCAGTGAGAAGAGCTCACCACCTTCAACAAAGTCCATGACCATGTAGAGGTTCTTCCAGTCCTGAAACGTGCCCCAGAGCGTGATGAGGAAGGGATGCTTGACGTCGCTCAGCATGCGGCGCTCGTCATTGGTGTGCTCCACCTGCTTCATCTTGACCACCTGGGCCTTCTTCAGCACCTTGACGGCATAGAAGCGCTGGTTGTGCTTGGATTGGACGAGATGGACGCGGCCAAAGCTGCCAGTACCGAGGGTGCGCTGAATCTCGAAATCGCCCAGCGAGTACTTGCCCTTGGTGACGCGGGGTTGCGATTGCTGCTGAGGGATGGAGTGGTGCAGGTGCTGGAGCTGGTCGCCCTGGTGGGGGACGTGTTGCTGCATCGTCGTCTGCGTCAAGGGCGGCGGCGGGTGAGCTTGGTGCTGCTGGTGCTGCAGACGGGACGGATCGGTGCCGGGGCTGGTGCTGGCCGGCGGGGGGGACGTGGGCGTTTAGCGTGGCAGGGTACGGCGAAGAGGAGTAGGTGTTGCCGGAGCCGTCATGCTGAGGAGGGTGGATGAGGCTGTTAATGCTTGGGAGGTTCTGCGGATCGTGGGCGCCGGCCGTCGACGTCGCGTGGGAGTGAGGGGAGGTGGCGGAGGAATGAGGGGGCTGGGCAGCGGCGTTGACGGGGTTCATCTGCTGTTGCTTCTGCGCGGCGTCGGCAGCCGTCGAGCCTGAGCCTTGGGAGGGAGGAGAGGGAGGAGAAGGGTGGTTTAGGTTGTACTGAGCGCTACTACTACTTGGAGCACCGGTGGCAGCAGCAGCAGCAGCCGCGGCGGCGGAGGGAGAGGAGGGCTGTTGCTGTTGTTGCTGCGCTGTGGGAGCAGCAGGTCCAGCAGGCCTTAGCTCGTGCTGCTGCTGGGGGGCGGCGCTGGAGGTAGAAGTGACCGACGACTGGGGCGCCGAGACCCGTGACTGGGACGAATGCGAATCGAAATGCTTCGATGTGGGCGTCACGGGGCTGGTAGGATTCGAGCCAGAAGGATCAGAAGTTCCCTCTCGCGTCCGTTTCTTTTTGAGGAAACCGAGCGTAGGCATAAATGCTGTGTGTGGGGGGCAGAGACTAAGCTATCCAGAGGAGAGAAGAGAAGAGAAGAAGGAGAAGGGGGGAAAGGAAGGAAGAGGGAAGGAAATTGCTAAGTAAAGAGAAAAATTGGGGAGTCTTTTAAGAGTGAACGTCAAGCGACAAGGAATTGGACGATCTGAGAAGGTGAGGGCCAAGCTGCACGCACTCCAACAGGGGGTGGAGAGCGAAGTGATGGTGTTGGTGGTGGTGGTGGTGCTATTGCTGCTGCCGTCGCCGCCGATGCTGTAGAGCCTGGTCCTGGAAACCTGGCGATGTCGTATGCTGGTAGGCCGAGCCTCAGCCCCTTGTCGATCGCGGCGTCAGGATGTACTGCACTTTTTTTTTTTTTTTAGAGGTACAGTACTGCAACTTTGCAGCGAGGTGGGGCACTTTGGTCAGGGCACTTTGAACGGAGGAATGAGAAATTGATTGAAAGCGACGCAAGCGTAGGCGATTGCTGCCGTTACGGGATCCTGTTCGGAGCAATATCCACAACCGCAATTCGATGATGCTTGTTGGCGCGCGGGGCTCGGTGGAGATGGCAGTGGGCAGTGGCAGCGGAAAGCCTGGCCAAATCGGCCGCCGGAAAGCTCTCAAGGACGTGTGAAAAGGAATG